>JANHZU010004859.1:69468-94493 GCA_032468055.1 Acrochordus granulatus
AAAGACGTATCTCATCTTGCTGCAACTAATCCCAGGTAGGTCACTTGAGATCAAATGAAGTGCATTCTTCTGATCATAGTTCACCTTGCTCTAGAGTGTTTTCCCTTACGTCATCATAATGCTTTTTTGTATACTTTGCTCCTTTGGGATCTTGCCACTTTGTTTTTTTTTTCTACACTGCTGTGCTCTTGCAGTTAAAGAAGGAGTGTTATTGTTGCTAACAATTTTGCCACCTGTAACTGGCAATCTTTCACTTAGCTTTGTTCAGAAGGAAAGGCAAATGTGCAAAGAAAGATTCTTTAATTGGACATCCTTAACTGTCTTAGTCCCAAAGGATGTTTTATGTTTTAAGAAAGGGCTGAGTTACTGGAAAAGCAATAAATAAAACAACCATGGTTTTGTTTGTTTTCTTGTCCATGCTTATCACCTCAAATATTCTTTGCATCAGGCACAACATTTCAATTGTCTGTATTGTTGCAGGAAGTTAACAATGTGTACATTATTAGTAATAACTTCCTCGTGAAGTAGAAACTGAATGTGTAACTTTATCCAGAACAAAAAAATCTTGCACTTTTGATAAAGACTCAATTTTCCTATGATAAAGCCTTAAAATAAACCAGTTAATCTCTAAAACACTCTAATCCTGTCTCAATAGTTGGCTGTTATGGATTGAAATGGCCTTCACACATCCCAATAAGATATACTTTGCTTAACCCTAGTTTATTGAAGTCACCACACTGCTTAGTGCAATGGATGAAGCAGGCCTGTGTTAAACACAATTATAAGAACATCCATTTCAGGGTACAAATTCAAGAGATCGAGGTGTTGGGGAGTTTCTATATGAGACCCCTGGCAATTATGGTTACCTTAATTGACATAAAGGATACTGGAAGTTGTAGTCCAGTGCCTGCAAGGCCAACGGCTGGTAAATTCTCTCTTGATGGCAGATCTGGCTTTCCCAATTCCTCGCCGGAAGCACAACATGGCTACTGCATACAGTCCTTGAATTATGATTCCCATTGGGAGGGACCAGAATTTCCATTGCTAAGCAAAGTGGTTGTTAAGTTAGTTGCACCCGATGTTACCTATTTTTGCCATTGTCATCAAGCAAATTGCAGCAGTTGTTAAGTGAATCACATGGTTGTTAAGTGAATCCAGCATTCCTCATTGACTTTGCTTGTTGGAAGCCAGGTGGAAAGGAAATTGCAACCCTTGGAGGCTGCAAGTGTCATAAATGCATGCTGGCTATCAAGTGCCCAAATTTTTATCATGTGACTGTGGGGATTTTGCAATGGTAGTATAAATGCAGGACTGATCATAAGTCACTTTTTTCAGTGCCATTGTAACTTTGAACAGTCGTTAAACAAACAGTTGTAAGTTGAGGACTATCTAGACAGAGTACTATTCAAAACCCTTTAAAATCAACAGGAGAAACCTTAGTTTAGAATTCCTAGCTACTGACTTGAATTAAAAAATCTTCTTTTTTAAAACTTTTCAAAAATCATAGCCACAAACCTAAGCACTGTAAATGCCAATCCTAGCAAATGTGTACAGCCAGCTAAAGCAAACTTTGAAAATGAGTGGAATTATTGTCAGAATCATTCAGAGCTGATGTTTATCTTAAAAGGGTTCAAAAGAAACAAACTGTTGTGATGCAACTGTAAAAACTGTTGTTCAAAGAATTATGCACAGAGAATGCGACTGTTGATGGGGAAAAAATCCCAAATTAAGAATTCCTGCTGAAGTTTGAGCTCATTCTGCACACTTAAAAGGTAGAAAGTTAGGAAGAACATAACTGAAATGAATACAAACCTCTGTGAAATATTTTGTTAAACAAAAATGGAAAAGATGCAGTTGATAATCCTCACAATCCTATAATCATTTGGCCTCCTATTTAAAATTCTTGAATCAAAAGCTAGGTCAGAAAAGCATCAAGAAATTCTATTAACATATTCGACACATAATGAATGTATTTTGAGCAAAAAAAGTGAAGAAATACAATCATAATTTCATCATCTCTTAACGGGGTTCTGACTGTGTGACTGAGCTCCTACACTGCACTAAAAAGGTTTATTTGGTTTGATCTTTGTTTATTGGGTGATGCCAACCTTTGTTCCTCGACTGACCATGATTAAAATGTTGCAAAAATCCATTTGTTGTGGCTGGTAGATTAGAGTTAATGAATTGTCCTGTTGCTTGAACGTACTCATTATGATTTGTAATGCAACGATTATGTTAATGCAGTCAATGAAATCATGATTAAACAAATTTAATGAATCATGGGAGCCTAGCCAATAGTAGTTCAATTATCAAAGATAAACAGCACTTGACTTTTCCATCCATCATGAAATAAAACTGAATTTACAGAGAAAAAAGGCATTAAACTAATGAAAAGAACTAAAAGAAGTTCAGAGATGAGAAAGGCATTCCTTGAGTAAAGGAATTTACTCAAAATTTACACCTGAAATTTACTGAAGAAAAATGCTATTATTCAGGTAATGAAACGGAACAAAATCAAATGTCCACAAGATCCTATTCATTTAATGGCGAAGCAAAATAAAAATGAATTTACCGAAGGAAAAGACATTCAGTTGACGATGCAATGGATTATAATGAGGTTCATTGAAGAGAAGGCTATTCATCGAGTTTAAAAAAAGAGATTTATAGAAGAGAATGCCATTTATCATGGGATCAAGTTGTATTTCCAGGACAAGGTCCTGTTCGTGTAATCAAGGATGAAGGGAAATAACACTGAATTTACTGACGAACAAAACATTAATTTGACGATGAAATGGATTATAATCGAGTTCAAGGTAGGGAAAGGTATTAATTGATTGAAGAAATATTCACATTTACAGAAGAGAACGCCATTCATCGTGGAATAAAGCCGCATTTCCAGGAGAGGCTCCTATTCCTTGATAGCGAAATAACACTGAATTTCCAGGCGAAACGGGCCCCTCAGGGAAAGGAAAGAGGCCCAACTAGGCCTGGGGAGGGAAAGGCGCCCCAGCCGGCTTCCCGGCCGGGCCCAGCAGCCCGAACCCTCGGGCGGAGGTCCGCCCCGCCCCGATCGGCTTCCCCGTCCGGAAACGCGGCGGCGAGCCGGGCTGGGCCGCGCCGCAGGAAAGCGCGGGGTGGCGCAGCCGGAGCGGGCCGGCCAGCCGCGGCGACCATGAGCGGGCAGCAGAGCACGGAAAGCCCGGGCGAGGGGAGCGGCAACGGTGGGTCCCCGAGCTTGTTCCGGGGAGGAAATGGCCGGGCGGGGGAGGAGGAGGAGAGGGAGCGGCGTTTAGGCCACCATTTTCCTCAGCCATCTCCCCTCAGCCCTGGCACTTCCCTTCCTGCTGGTCTCCCACCCCTGACCCAGGTTCCCCACGGTCTCCCATCCCCACCCCAGCTTTCCGGTGGTCTCCCATCCCCAACTCAGGTTCCCAGTGGTTTCCCATCCCCAACCAAGATTCCCAGTGGTCTCCCATCCTCAACCAGTCTTTTCCCATCCCCAATCCTAGTACTCTCCCACTTCCAACCCAGATTCTTCATGGTTTCCCAGCCACAGCCCAGATTCTTGGTGGTCTTCCGTCCCCAACTCAGATTCCTTGTGGTCTCCCATCCCTGATCCAGATTCCCCATGGTCTCTCATCCCCAGTCCAGCTTCCCATTGGACTTTCATTCCCAGCCAGTCTCAGGTTGGATGCTGGAGCCATCAGGATTCAAGCTCTTCTGGAGTGAATATTTGTAATTCTGAATTGACTTGGCAGGATCAGGAATCCGATTTTGAATCAAGCTGCTTCATTAAATTTACACTTCCCCCTTTAAATCCCAATTGGATGGGATTCATGCTCTGGGTGTTTGCAGTTCAGCCCTAAAATGACAGGCACTCATTCTTTGGCTGCTGCAAAAAAAGGGTTTAAAGAATGGTAAGTATAATCATTGGTAAAGATAAATGACTCAGTGTCTTCCAGAGATTTGGAATTCCAACTGTGGTAAGCTCCGGCTAGCAGAACCAGCATGGAGATGCAGAACTTTTGGAAAGTTCTTGGAAATGCTGAAACAAACCTTTAAAAGTGTTATTAGAGATCTGGCTGTTGACTAGCCATACCTAGTACTAAACCACAGTGGTGAATTTAGGAGTCACTATTCTGTGTGAACCAAACCTCTATAGCTTGTTCAAGAAATCATGGCTAAATCAACTTGGTTTAACATGCGTCAACGAGGCCAGTGAGTTTCTCTGTGTAATAGGATGGTGCAGGTCAGATTGGGCTTGTCCCCTATTTTCCTCTTGTCCTTCCATCAATAATGGGGGCCTTTCTCAAGTGGTTCTCTTGATTTTTTAAAATTCTTCATGAGTATCTAAAATAATGGGTGCTTATTTATGTCTTGCAATGATGTGGTCTGAGGAAGAAAAATACACAATTTCTGTGAAATATTAAATCTGCAGCCCAGTTCTGTCGGCACATCTGTTGTAATTGAAAGACAAGCTGAAAAAGGTCTGTTTAAGCAGTCTTTTTCATGGTGAGCAATTCAATATCTCTAGGGAAACCTCATGCTACTGACTGATAAAGGTCATCTCTTGTTATTTTTCCGGCAGATGTTTTTCTTCCTGACTCACATGTGCCAGCCATAACCTTTCTCCAAGAACTGCCCAGTTACCAGTCTATGCGGAGGAGAAGACCATTAAGTGGAAGTGTGGGCAACTACCACAGTTTAGCACGATCGACTTCTGGAGAGACCAGGAATCTTCTCAAAGGGGCAGAATCGAAAAACTGCAACGTGTCACATCCTTTGAGAGAATGCGCCTTGCCAATTGTGGAGAAGAGATGTTTAAGGTTTAAATGGAAACGCTGCAAACTGTAGAGCACTGTAGTCTTGGGGTCCCTTTCAAGTTGTTAAAGCTTTCTGACATTTGGCAATGGATTATAGGAGAGATCCAAGTCCCATTTGTAAAAAAGTAATCCACGGGAGTGTTGTGATGAATTGCTTTAAGCTGGGAGTTCTATTTAAATGTGGCTTAGCTTGGAATATGTATATCTAGATTTTCCAAACTGCATCCTACAAAAAGGGTGGATGGAATTTATTTGCCAATCTACTAAATTGTTGAAAAGTTCAGGAATAATTTGCACATCATGCTTTAGAAGAGCTTTTAATATTTAGGTTTTGTAATTGGAAGTACCAGTGGTCATATAATTTCCAAAAGTTGCTTTAAGATATTGCAATTATCTTTAATGGGTTTTTTTTTGGTGTGTTTTTATATTGTAAACTGCCAGGAATCAGTGGGGGTATAGAATATGTGAATGCTACACTGTGTTTTTTTTTAACATGATTTATAGAAAGAAACTGTTGGGGAGATTTCTAGAACTTGCTGAGCCATAAACCTCAGTGTAACAACTATAGTGGCTGCATTCACACAGTACAGTAAAACCAAAGAAACCATGTTATACTAAGCATAATATTATAACCTAACCTGCATTTTATTCATTCCATAGTGAGAGATGAGATTCACCTACCATGTCTATTTTTCTGAGCAGGGAGATTGAAGAAAAACACATAAAATCCCAGTCAAGATGGAATCAGTGGAAGAAAACAACTAATAAATCACTAAAAAGAATTGTAGAGAATACCAAAGAATTAATCTCTTACCTGGAATTATGGAGATATGATATCCGTAACATTGAGGGTAGGTCTTATTTATTCTTTTTGCATTCTGTAACATTGGCTCCTTGGCTAGCAGATCTGTATTGTTGCCATAGACTAGAAAGATATTTTTGGTGTCTGAAGGAGAATCTCCTAAACCACTCAGTATGATCCCACTTGAATGCTGAATCTGGAACAAGCCAAAGAGCCTCTCACCCAGATAGGGATAACAGATCATCTAATGTGTAAGAGGTTCCAAGTTCTTGATTAAAAGAACAAGCTGAATGAAAGAGTTGTTACTCATTGCAAAATATTAATGATACCAGTTGAGTGTCTCTAAAATCAGGGTGCCCCACCAAATTGTATTTTATTTTATGTGTGCTATTTATGAGACTCAGTCCTAAGATGTAGCTTGCTTGACCAAGACTTATTTAATTCCATACTTGATTGGTTCATGGAATTAGTTAAAGGCACAAACCATGATGTGACAACCCACATTTGGCAATCTAACAGGATTGTGAATCATGTGAAGTGATTGACTGATTGTCTTAATGCTGAATACTTGATTACATGATTAATTTGTGCACCACTGGAATATTTTTCTCTCTTTCTCTTAGAGAAATTTGGCACTGGGATCAAGTCTTACTTCTCTTTCCTACGGTTCCTGGTGGTGTTAAATGTTGTCATCTTCCTTCTCCTCTTCAGTTTTATCATTCTTCCGACTGCTCTTGTTAGGCACAGAGTTGTCAATGGCAGCTATGTGAAGGTTCCCCCTGAAACAGGTAACTCACTCTTCTTTCTAGAGCATGATTAGAACTACAGGTAATCCTTGACTTATAGTCATTCATTTAGCAACCATTCAAAATTACAATGGCATTTTAAAAAGTGACTTACAACTGGTCATTGTGTTTACAACCACTGCATCATCTCCATAGTCATGTGATCAGAATTCGGGCACTTGGCAACTGGCATTTATTTATGATGGTTGCAACATCCTGGGATCATGTGATCACCATTTGTGACTTTCTCAGCTGGCTTCCAAAAAGCAAAGTCATTGGGGAATCCATATTTACTTAACAATCATGTGATTCACTTAACTGCAGTGATTTGCTTACCAATTGTGGCAAAAATGGTTGTAAAATTGAGCATGACTCGATTAACAACTGCTTTGCTTAGCAATGGAAATTTTGATCCCAATTGTGGTCATAAGTCAAGGATTACCTATACCTGACTGGAAAAACAGGCCATGCTAGATATAGCTGATGGGCAAAATATTTTTTGCTCCTTTTAATGTTTTTATTTTGCTCTGAATGTTGTCTCTACAGAGGCAGAATGCACTGTTTATGCAATCAGTAACACCAAGGGACTTGTCTATTTCTACAGTTATATTATAGATCTGCTATCTGGCACCGTGAGTAGTTGACCATACCTTTCTGAAATTTTTTGCTTTGTTTTTTTTAAATCAAGTTCCTTGTCCTTTTCTGATTAAAAAAACATTCTTTTTCAGAAATCTTCCCTTGTTGCTCTCAGTAGCTTATGACAGCATATTTATTTTTCTTTTCCCTTTTATTGCTGGGATGGAAAAAATCCTAAATCTTCCTCTAGTACTAAAACAAAAATATCAGTTTTGTTTTTTTGTAAGTTGAGGCTGGTACCAGCCCTGATTCCTTCCCCCTAGCTCTAGAACATCCTTTCACCTTCAATCTGATTCATATTACTGAATATTAAACTATGTTGTGACTTGTCAGTGAACCATTCTTGGCTAGGTGCCTTGCTCCCCATAGAAGACTGTGGAGAGATAAGTAATGCAGAGCTCTTTTTCCCTTTCCATCTATAAGAAGAGAAAAAAATCAGGGATTCAGTAGCACCTTTTCTGTAAAACCAGTTTGCAGAATTTGAAAACAGAAATTTGGCGCTTGTGAAACATTTTAGTAGTAAATGTTGTGAATTAGAAAAGGTGCTATCAGATTCCTGAATTTTGCTTTCAGAGTTTAACATATGACTATTCTATTGCACAGTGCAATAACCTATTTATGCAAATAAATAAATAAATTTGTTTATTTGTCCTCTGCAGGTAGGTGTTTAGAAAAAGCAAATTGTGTCAGTCTGGCTTGTCAGCCTTTTATCTTTATTCCTTCTTATAATCTTAAGATAAAAAGGGATGACACCAGCTCCCTAATCTAACACCTGCTAAAGACATGGGGCAACAATAACAGCACACTAGAAGCAGTGTTCTCATAGACATTACAAAAAGCCACTTCTCTGGGATCCCAAATTTTTGACCAGAGATCATCAGATATCCTGCAGTGTTGTTTGCTATAGACCCTATCTTACCAAAAAATATCTTTGGCCAGTGGTCTACCCTCTGAAATTATGACCATGTCACTGATTACCATGTCCATGTGTTATGTATACATTATTCTGTTTCTTAAATTAAAAAATAAGAAAAATATTGAAAGATAACAACAGCCCCTGAGAGTTTAAATCCAATAAGTTTGTTTCAATATATAAATCTCAGCATAGGCCCAAAGTCCTAAGAAAGTGATGCACAACCATCAGCTCCAGTGGTCTGTCTACTCACCTGGGGATTCTTGGCAAGATGAAGGAGGTGGATTAATTTATCTTTTTTTCTCTATAACTCTTCTAATATTTATTCAGTAAATTCTTTTTAGACATTTCATCCCAGACTGAACCTATTATCTCTGAATCCTCAAGAACCAGCTGTCTTTCAGTAGGCCACTGGATGACCATACACTGGGTTTGCACAATATGCTATATATATATCATAGTTTATGAACTTACAGAACATTCCTTGTTACTTCTTGGAACCTTTGCTGTGGTTCTCTGTATGAATTAAGATGGACTTTATGTGCATGTGCTGGTCGGTGATCATAATAAAGTCTTACTGACTAGCTATATAAACTATAAAAACTATATAAACTATAAAAACATATAAACTATGGTTTATAGCTAATGGTTGCTTTTTTAGAGAATGTGCTAAGAAATCAGATTATAGCTTAGTGTGGTATATAAACAGCCTTTTCAGAACAATTGACTTCTCTAGGTAGTAGATTTCTGAATTTCAAAAATGGCTTTGTGTTGGCTGCAGCCTAACAGCTATTGATGGTTTCAGACTGTTGTGTTTAGCATTCAGCCATGTCTCTTAAATAAGATTGTTCCCTGTTGTGTATCTGAATGGAGCAGTTTGACCTTCCTTTGTTGAATTCTTATTTGCAGGGGTTTCTTGAAAAAACAAGTCTCTTTTATGGCTATTACTCAGTGGATAATATAAATTTGGGCCTGCTAGAATACCATGTGCCGTTGGCATATTTGCTGATCACGCTGGCTTACCTTTCCATGAGCTTTGTCTGGATTATCAAAAGGTAAATCCTGCTAGGAAAGTGGACTTTCCCACTGCCAACAGCCCAAAAAACTGATCATTCTAAAGAGCAAAGTTGAGGATTGAAGGATTCTAAAGAGCTCTGGGTATTTTTAACACAGAGATAGATGTTCTGAGAGCATGAGTATTATGTAAATACCTGAAATCTGACTTCTTGTTATTCAGAAAATGTTAACCATCATTGTTGCAATATTTATTTGCACAGTGGTTCAAAGTAAGTTTATTATAGCAATGTTTTGAAGCCTTGGTGGCTTTAAAATGTATGGATACATTTTAAATTATGGCTTTATTATGTGAAAAAAGGTAAAGGTTTCTCCTGGTTGTATCTGACTCTAGGGAGCAGTGCTGATCTCTGATTCACAGCCAAGGGAGCCAGTGTTTGTCCAAAGATACTTCCGTGGTCCTATGGCCAGCATGGCCATATGCCAAGGCGCACGGAACACTGTTACCTTTCCTTAAGATGTACCTATTTATCTACTCGCATTTTTACATACTTTCGAGCTGCTAGGTTGGCAGGAGCTCACCACGTTATGTGGCAGTGCTTGGGTCTTGAACTCAGGCTGCTGACCTTCTGGCTGACAAGCCCAGCTTCTTAACCACTAGACCACCACACCCCCTTTATTACATGAAATTGTGCTACATAAACCTTGAACATAACCCCACTGCATACATGTAATGTTTTGCTGGAATTTCCCTACTGTACTTTCAAGTATTTGGGAGAGGAATAAAATAAAATGTAATGTTTTCATCTGAAGTTATACTGCAGAGTTATGGATTTGTCATGAGATTCCAGTGGTGTGTTCTGATCTAAGACTGATCCCATCAAAAAAAAAATCCTAGATGAGAATCCTAGATTCTCATCAAGTATACCTGAAATGCTGCTGCAAAAAATGTAAACTCTTTGGAGTTCATGTAAAAATTTTACATCCTGAAATTTCTAATACTGTTTTTTTTCTTTAAAAAAACCCCTGGCAATGTTATTTGTAGCTCAGTTGAAGGTTTCAAGCGAAGCCTTATATACAGCGAAGATCCATTTCAGAGCTACTGCAACAAAATTTTTGCTGGCTGGGATTTCTGCATCAAAGATGTAAATGCTGCACGGCTGAAACACAGTAGTTTACTTTATGAACTTAAAGTACGTATATTTTTTTCTAAGAGGGTATTGCACGATGCTGTCTTTATCAAATATCCCAAATAACAAACAACTGAATAAACTTGCAATACAGTTATGTAAAAATGGATTGACTGATGTACAAAGGATTCCAAAACATTCCATTTCCATTCTGGGCCCTGCCATTCAAAGGATGGGTTGGTGGTTTCTGGAAGTAAAATTCTTCAAGCCAGATGTGGTTTGACATGTTCCAGAAAGGGTCCACCCTGTTTCACCAATACACAGTATCCGAGATAACCTCATGCTGCTTCCAGTTTAGAGGATTTATTTCCGGAAACAGCAAAACTGCCTCCCAAATAGCATGGTTGGCAAGAGGCTGGGCATGGTCCAAAGGGGGGAGCAGAATGTTCCAGAGTTCTCCAGAACATCCATTTTCCAAAGGGAGTTTTGCATATCTCTAGTTTTAATAGTATCCCTCCCCATCTTGGTGCCTTATAAGTGGGTTGAGATTACACCCTTCTCACCCACATACTTTTGGGTCATGTTGGCTAGGAGTGATAGGAGATGGTATATACTATTTCTGGAGAGGATCAGATCAAGAAAGACCATGGTTAGATATCTGGGTGAAGAACAGGATGGAGATATGTTAGATAGGTCAAATTTGCAAACAAATGGTTTTGTAACCTGAAGAAATATTTTTTGCAAGTCCCCTTAAAAGCATTTGTGACAAGAACATTAGCCTTTTCATGCCTTTGTCAGCATCCTTCATCAGCAGGGATAAGCCAGGTGCATATTCTTGGACTATGTTTTTGTCCAAATCTTTGTCTTGCATTGAAAGATGGACGGACAAAATGAGTTTCTTCCCCAGTCTCCTGACAGCTGCATTCAGACATAATCCTAGAAATGTATGCAGCTTATCCCCCCTCCTGGCATTTATCACAAAATGTTTTAGAAAGCAGCAAAGGTAGGAATACTGTTCAACTGGAGAGATGCTTGATTGTTAAATTGTCCAACATTTCTCTGTCTTCTGACTAGGGAGAAGTAATTGCTTTGTCTTGGATTATTATGATTTCTTCTTTTAACTCAAAAATTTGTTTAAAAATTATTCTTTTGACTGAGTGATTGAGAAATCAAATCTATATATATATTTCTGTTCACAGACTGATTTGCAGGATGAACAGCAAAGACAGAAGGCAGCAGAGAGAACCCTCAAAGAAAAAATACGTATCTATTGCTTGAGAATCTTCTTAAATAGTATTGTTTTGGCTGTTTTATCAGCTTGTTTTTATTCCATATATAGAGCAACTGTTTATTCACAAGAACGTATTTTCCAAGTAAGTAGCAGGCAATTTTTGAAATTATGTTCTGATCCTAACTTTTCTGTGAAAAGGCCCATGGCATTTTATTCTTTCAGTTAGTTTTATTTTTCAACGGCTCTGGGAAAAAGATTTGGCTTAGAGTGGCTGTTGGTTCACACATTGGGCTAAACTAGTATGTAGTTTAACCATGATTTGTTGAACCAAGCCATTGTGGCTATATATAAACAGGCTACTTTGGCTTGCTTAATGTTCAGACAGATAGCTGGCTTAGCCCAACATTAGGAGTAAGCCACACATTTCTGTGCAAATATGTCACATCTGTGGAGCAATTTTGAAATGTCCAATTTGATGCTAGCCAGTTGGTATAGGAAAAGAATAATGCAAATCTGAAAACCATATCTATTTTAATCTATCGGGAGAGGAGTCATCTGCAGTGCCTTAAGATCAGTAGGAAGCTAAAGGAAAGAGATTAATGGCAATTTGCTATTGAATTAAGGAATCTTTAAGAAATCAAACTTTTCCTCTCCACACAGGAGAACAATATCAAATTAGACGACCTATTTGTGCAATACTTACCTTCTATAGTGATCACCATAGCAAACTTCTTTGCGCCCCTGATTTTTTCATTTCTCATCAAATATGAAGAGTATTCACCTGTCTTTGAAATACGATTAACCCTGATCAGGTAAGCAACATCTTACTGGTCTTTCTGTTGCTTGCCTTCTTTTCTTATACAGGGGGAGCTGGCTTGTAGACTATAGGCAACCCACTAAGCTTCATTTGTGGATCGTGAAATTGGAAAGGATTCAGAATTTACAATTTTCAATAGGAAAATTATCAGTATTATAATCAGCTTAATATTGCACATAGGCAATGGGACAAATTATCACATGATCCCAATAGAAGAGAATATTTGTAGCTCAGGGTTGAACTGTTGTGTCCTTGGTTCTCTCAGATCTTGATTGGTTTCTTGCAGACGTTTCATTATCCATCCAGGAAATAATATCAGTTTTAGAAGGGAGTGGCATTTACTCTCTTTATATACAAGGATTCACACTTTACATGGCATCTACCAAGATTTATTGTTTAAATGAGGCAGAGTGTCCTCCCCTGAATGCGATTGTGGGACTCCCCGTCAGACACTAGACCATATAAATAACAAGCTGCAAAGAGCTTATGCAAGAAGTAAAGCAGATTTCTCCCAACTAACAAATACTGCATTTAATTGGATAAATAGTCTGCAATAAATATTGACATATAGAACCCCTAATCTGTTTTTATGAGTTAATGTATTTTAAAATGTAATTTAGCCGAGCCATCTTATATTTTCATTTTATTGATATCCATGTACTTTATGCCATATGGTAAATAAGTATGTAAGGAAACTTACACACAAGGCCTAAGTTACATGCTTCAGCTGGGATCATGCATCATTCTAGTATAAAATGTGGATTTTTGGAGTTTTGATTTAGTATATTATGTAAATCAACCATTATAGGTTGTAAACCGTAGTATATGGCTTAGTTTACTGAATAAATAAAACATGGCTAACCAAATCACTGTTAGCAGTATGGTAACCCCAGCAACAAATTTATAGAGGCCCAGTATTCCTCTTGAATCTTGTGCTGCAGTGTCTGGAATACGGAAACTTGCTCATTTTTTCATGTACCACCATCTTATTTTGAAGGTGTGTCTTTGTGCGATTGGCCAACATTGTTGTACTTTTATTTTCACTATGGACTCGGATCACGTCCTGTCCTGACAAGTGCAAGACATGTGGATACAATTATGATCTTTATCCAGTAAGTAGATTTACATATGGAGTGAAATGAGTTATGAAGTAAGCTATGTGAACGAAAAATTTCTCTCTTCGTTTTGTTTGAACAGCACTCGGCCGTGAAGAAAATGTCCACCACCCTCACTGAGCTGCTTTATCTTGAAGTAAACAATTCACAAGATCCCAATAGCTGTTTATAACTTCTGTTTTATGCTGCTTGATGATTTTTCAGCAATCGCTGCTTTTAATCTGAGAATTTTCTTGTATCTTCTTTCAGTGCTGGGAATCTCGAGTTGGCCAGGAAATGTATAAACTGATGATCTTTGACTTGATCATCATCTTTGCTGTAACAGTCTTCATTGACTTTTCTAGGAAGTGAGTATAAAATTCCAGGAAGGGTTCAAGGTGGCTTGTTTGAGGAAAACGATCAGAAAGTCACACCTGCCTATAACCTTCCATGTTTAGACTTGATTCCAAACTTTTTTACTTTTTCAGCCTACCGCTGAAGTCCATACCTGTTCGTAAAGTGCATTCTCACTTCTAACTCACCTTCAGGTTTTGATTAGATATTGCTGTCAAGCCTTTGCTTGCTTTTTCCAACAGCTCATTGTTGATGATGACAAGGCCTTCCAAACATTCCTAATAAGGAGTACATAGTGCATAAAACCATATAACTTTGGGTAGTTAGGAACTAGAATACCATAGATCAATATTTCTCCCCATGGCTGGCTGGGGAATTCTGGAAGTTGAACTCCACCTCTTTTAAAGTTTCCAAGGTTGAGAAACACTCCCATAATTTAATGGGGAAAATGGGCAGTCATACCTTATCAAAAAATTTTCAAGGCTTGTATTTGGAAAAATTTGCTTTTGTGTGAAGTGCTTTTTGTGGAGGGGCAAAGATCGTTTTAACTTTGGTCAAGGATCCTTCCACTTGCTTACTCTCAACCACATTTACCATTTCAATACCATTTCTGTAATTTGGAAAATATCCTTTTGAAATTTCATATTAAATCTGTCTCTGTTTTCTCTAGGGTAGTTACAGATAAACATTTCCCAACATCCAGTTGTGTTGGTTCCCTCATGCCTACCCAGCTGGCTATTAGGCTGCTGTGAAAACAGCCCAAACACAAGCTTTTGGTTTCTATGAAGACAAATCCTGGGCATCGGCTTCAAAAGTGAATGAATGTTTCTATTCATAGATTGATCGTTACATATTGTCCCATGAAGGCCTTTCGATGGGTTGGTCTGCAGGAATTTGCCATCCCAGACAATGTGTTGGAAATAGTTTATGGACAAACCATCTGCTGGATTGGAACTTTCTACTGTCCTCTCCTCCCAGCAATTGCAGCTATAAAATATTTCATTATCTTTTATATTAAAAAGGTAACTTACGTGCCTTAAATTGTCTAGGAACATCTGTCCTTCCATCCTGGGTCTAGTGTGAATATTTAGGGAAGTAAATATCAAGGAAGTCTTGGGAATTATTTTCTTCTTATCCATATGTTTCCCTGTACAGCAGGCGTGTTCAGCCTTGGCAACTTTAAGATGTGTGGACTTCAATTCCCAGCATTCCTCAATCAGCTAGCTAAGGAATTCTGGGAGCTGAAGTCTACACATCTTAAAGTTGCCAAGGTTGGACATGCCTGGTCTACAACAATGTAAGCTTTTTTTTATTGCACTGTATTCAACATCTGCCTTTCCATAAAGTAGAAAATCTCTCCGTGTTTTTTTTCCTGAGTGTTTCGGTAGCAGATCCTAATTTCTGATAATTACAAAAAATGAAAAGGGAGCCTAGAAGGAAGTCATCCAATCTCTTTTTACTCTCCAGTTAAGCTTGATACATACATGTAAACCTTCTGCCCGGCCATTCAGAGCCTCCAGCTCCAACTTCTTCTTCCTGGTGGTACTCCTGATCGGTCTCATTTTGGCATTCATTCCTTTGGGACTCAACATGACACAGTAAGTAGCTTTAATGTTGGCAATGATTCACAAGTGTTCCTTAATACTCCTTTGCATTATCACCCCACATATTGTAGCCTATTTTCTTGCCCCCAGACCCCAATCTCCCCTTTGTGGGAAAGTAGAGGAAGTATGTGGCCTTCCTTGAGACAGAGCCAATCAAGATGGATTGGACCTCAACCATCATCTCCAAGAATGGCAGGTTGGAGGTCAGATTAGAGCCTACATCTAGCAGCCATTGTGTGCAGGAAGCTATTATTAATGTTCACCATAGATGGCAGAGCAAAGTTTGGTGCTTATGTTTGACAGTAATTTGTGTTTTTTCATCTATTCCTTCCTGAACAGCATTCCCTCCTCTAAAGCCTGTGGACCTTTTATGAGTTTCACTCGTTCGTGGGATGTCATTGAACACACCATAAAGAAATTCCCCCACATTTTTCAAAGAATCCTGAATGGCATTTCTTCTGAAACATTTGCTGTGCCTTTCTTTATGGTTGCCTGGTGAGCTTTTTCTGAGAGACCCATGGGTGTAGTTTATGTGACAATTTTGGCAAGCTATCATGTGGATTTCAGTTAGGTGTAGCAATTGTGGTATGTTAATAGGGTAGAGAGTTTAATGTGGAAGTCCATGCATTAACTATATTGACTATTTTTTCAAAAAAAAATCTTTAAGACTAAGATGATGTTTCGTGTTCCTGGTTGTCACCATAACTATTTCCTCTATTTAGTACTGCAGTATGTGTCCTACCTTAATGCTGGTCTTGATTGCTTGTGATGAAGACTGCCATATTTTTCTAGTGGAATTCAAGATGATTGGCAGATCTGTACATGTTTGAAGACTTAACTGTGTTTGGAAGTTATCCCAGGGGCATTCCAAATTTTCATCTTCAAAAGTTTTGTTGGGCAGTTTACCTTCAGGAATCCTTATTCTGAGCATGCACAAGGGAAGACCAAATGATGACAATGACTTGGCTTCCATATTTTAATCAGGTGTTATGATAGCATTACATATTCATGACCTCAACATCTACTCTGGTCATTGTGATATCACTGTAGCTTGCTCTGGTCACCAGTGATCCTTGATTAATATATGCCATCAAGTTGGTGTCAGCTGTTAGCAATCACTTATTCTCCGTGACTAGTGATCCTTAGTAGCCTCCTAATTGCTATCTTCAGAAGACTGTGTTTTGCGAACTTGCCCAAGCCAGTCATACTAAAGTGTTCCATTATGTATTTTTCTCCTTGTTTTATAGCTTTATTGTGTTTTGTTTTATTGCCTTGGCTGGAGCACATAAAAGAGTAATTAAACAACTGAGAGAACAATTAGCTATGGTAAGTTTTAATGATATTTATTAATATGGTCCCTGTACCTTGCTCTTACTGAATGCATAATTTTATTCATCAAATGTGGATTGTTTTGCTTATTGGATTTGCTGGAGGAACAGACAGGAACAGCCAAATTTTATACATGTCAAATTTATGCTTGAACTTTCAAGCTGGGATCTCATTGCCTTCTTACAGATAATGAAATGGCATTTATTAGTTTTGGAGGCTTTCATCTCTGCTATGGGCATTTTCTGTTGAAAAATTTGGAAGATCTTATTAAGCTGAAGGCCTTCAAGTATTAGATTTGAGCTCTAGTCAGCCTGTGATGTTGAATCAGAACTCACTTGGTTTTTGTCTGGTGCTTCCACAGGAGAGTCGCGACAAGCTCTTCCTGATCCAACAATTGACTCAAGCTCAGAAACTTCGCAGGATGACTTTTTTGTGATAATTTTTTTGTTCCCCTTGAAGGGCACATTAAGTGCAAGAAAGCAGGTGTGGCTAAAGTAAATAACTGGAATCTTCACCATCATAAACCGAGAAGAACATACTCAGCTTACAGTAGTTAGAAGGCCTTCTGCAATGTGGCTTCAATCGTGTGAGAGTGCCCGACTGCTAGGATAGCACCACACAAAAGCAGTAACAAATTCTTCCTGAAGACGAAGATGGCAGTGTCATGGGAGATGGGGACAGATGATGATGAACCATATTGCAGCACAAATTACTTTCGTATGTGTACCACTTCAGGACACAAGTCCCTTAAACTTGTGTACAGTTAGTCATTAATAGTAATTCATTAATAATAGAATGGTCGCTTAGTGACTGTTTGAAGTTATGTTGGACCCCCCAAAGTTCCTTAGAACTAGTTCCAAAGTTTTAATGGCCACACTCCCTCTACAGTCACATGACTGCATTTTGGATGCTTGGCAACCAGCCCACATTTATGGCCATTTGCAGTGTCCCATGACCACTGTTTTATGTTTTTGCTGAAAACCTGCATTTACTTCTAGTTTTTGGCAAAAATATAGCAAACAGTGGGTTTGCTTGATGACCAGTGTTTGCTTAATAACCATGGATTCACTTAATGAGCATGGTGATTCAATTAATGACTGTTGCAAAAAAGGTGAAATAGGTCACTCATGTGATGACCCGCTTTACAACTGTCACGATTTATGACTGTAGTATGCAGGTTCCATTACAGTAGTAAGCTAAGGACTACCTGCAGTCCGTTGGATCTCACAAAGCATATATTTTCTGTCACAGTACCTGGCCTCTGGAACAGTATCCCCCCAAAATCCTTGAAAATCTAGCTGCTCCCCAAGTCTTGGGATAGTTAGGGTGTTGAGCCGCTGTAGCATTTAATTTGTTAGAAGAACAGCCATTTTCCCGATTTAAGTCCATGGTGTTTTATGTATGAAGTTGGGCAACTTTCTAAACCAAATCAGTGAAAAAAAGTACAAAAGGTCAGGGATTGCTGGTCAGAGCTGAGCAATCACAGCCCTTGAGATTTCCAGGTTGCCAGGCTCCATATCAATGGCCTTGTTTCCAAATCACCTTGATACCTCTGTTCAGCAGACCCAAATTTTGGCTGCTGGCACTCTGGAAACAGCTACCATTCTTAAGGTGAATGCAGAGTGATTGAGAATTGAATGACTGGGTAGCTGAAAGTTTCTTCAGTAATTTGAGCACAAACTTATGTTATAGAACCATAGTAATGATACAGATAGTCCTTGATTAGCAACTGCCTCATTTAATAACCATTTGAAGTTATGATGGTGATGAAAAAATAATTTTACAACCAATCCTCACATGTAACAAACAACCTGCATAGGACTGTAAAGCAAAAGGAAAGCTGAAGTAAGATCATAAGCAGCACTTGGTGACTAAGGTTCACTTAGTGACTGCCTCCTTTAACAATTGAGTTGCTGGTCCGGATTGTGGTTAGTAAATGAGGACTACCTATATTTATTTGGGGGAGAGGGTCAGACATCCAGCTTAATGCTATAAATTTGAAAGGTCATTAAGTACCAACATCTTCATGTATGAAATGTGCCTGGTAAGCAAATGTTATGACTGATTTTTCAATGTATTAGAAAACATTTATAAAACTAAGCAAGGATGTAAATACAATAAATATACTACGAAACAAGTATATATTACAGAACATATATATATTTACAGAAACAACATGCTTTTATTTCTGTTTGGACAGTTTTAAGAAGTGATCAGGCTGATTGAAAAAGATACAAGAAAAGATACTTAAAATAGTTTCTTCATCAAAACAAAATCATTGCAATATCATAGAATCACTTATCAATTACATAAACAGCACATGTGATATTTATGCCTACAGTGATATAATCTTGTGCTACTAGTCCAGACTTGACTAAAGTATTAAATTTATATGCCGCTGAATTCAAAAAGCATGAAAATTCAGTACTGATAACCTGATTATTTGACCGCTATGAACATTGAAAATACTACATTGAAGTGGATTAGGTTGAGCAGTAAATAAAGTAGCTTCCACAGCATTCTTAACACAGACACAATTCAGTTTTAAAATTTGTTCTAGGTTTGATGGTCTGAACTAAGAAGTTTTGGGAAAACAAAAATACTTGTCTGGAAAATATCCCCTCATTTTTATGATCAGTATTTGTCCAGAAAAGAAGCACACCCAGAAAGACTCGCTCTACCTTATTATAAGGTTACATTCACAGAATACTGCAACCAGCATAATGGTAAGAGTCGTGGGAGCTACAATCCAACAGATCTAGAAGAAAAATACCCTGAAGGAATACTGGAGATCTGCAATAATTTAAGTATTGACATCTGTCAATCTACCAACAGTCTGTCAAATAATTGTGTGACATCCTTGAGTGCAAATCTCATTAATATATAAGTGTGTAACCCTAATGAAAAATCAGCATTACATTTTTATAGAAACTTCCAGCCCACCACATGAAATGCAAAACAGTCCTTTGCAAGGAAAATTTAACAAGGATTTTACTTCTGTTTTTCATATTGATGAGACACTTCCTGTTGGGTGGAGCCAGTTTTGGAAGCCTTCAGAAGTTTCTCAAGAAATGTTTCCATCCTGCAGTTAACACTCTCCTTCTGTGTGACGTTTTCGCCCTACAATGAGAGGAATTTGTAGAAATGTGTCTAAATTAGGATTTCGTCATGGTCTGGAAACTTATAGCAAAAATACATACTTCCAGTGAGTGGCATGCAGTTGTATAAATATTACTGTTTTTTTCAACAAATAACTAAATAAGGCCTTCCCACAGAAGATTGCAGGAAAAGGACTATCTTTAAATTGAACCAGGGACATTTAGCTGTCCCAGCTCATAAAATAGCGAACTAAAAGGGCGATCTCAAAAAAGCAGTACTCAAAATCAGTGGCCAGATTCTGTGGCAGTCAACAGTCTCCTCCCCAAGTAGAAGATGTGTGATGTGAGTATTGCAGAATATTCTACCATATTTTCTAAAGGCATTTTCAAATAAGCTGTGTTGTTTAACATGCGAGAGACAAGTCAGCTAAGGATGTTTTGGTCTTCATAAAATACATTAACTGTTTTCAGACACCTGCTTGAGCCCTCCTTGTGCTGCTACTCTTAAGTTTATCAAGGTTGTGTTTCCTCCTGCCTAGCCCTTCCATCAGTTCTTGGGTCTGAGAAGAGGCCATTTACATTTCCTGCAATGCCACTAATATAAAGAAGCCGTTGCCTCCGTTATGTGCTTCTCAGCTATAATTTAGGAAATGAAGACAAATATGAACTGCTTTGCATTAGCAATTAAGAGAGATTTGGGCTTCCCAAGAGACCTTATCACTCCTCTATTATGGTCTAACCAGTGTTTCTCAACCCTGCCAACTTTTAAGATGGAAGGGATGTCATCTCCCAGAATGCTGGATGGGGAATTCTGGGAGTTGAGTCCACCATCTTAAAGTTTCCAAGGTTGAAAAATACTGGGCTATACTAAATCCCCCATTTCTGAAAAGCATAGGAGCTGGAAGGGGAATGCCAAGTCAACTCTTATTTCGTTTGAAATGATGGAAACTGCTGGCCAGCTGGTTGGAGTGCAGCAGTCTTTAAATACAGCATGTTAGTATCCAGGAGCAAAATGCATTGAAAAGCTCAATTTCAAACAATTTACCATCTGTTTGCATGACCCACTTGACAATCTGGCACTGCTTGAGAGAGATGAGATGGTGACCTCCTCTTCAGATTCTTCCCCATTTGAGCTTTTTGAAAGATCTGTAGTTTCCCCAGGAAATCTGATCCCTTCCTTTTTCTTGACTTGACATGTGCAGTGACTTGGTAGTTCCAAACATCTGCAACCAGCTGGAGCCACTGATGGGATACAGGTCACCTCTTGTTTGCAGGACTCTTCTAACATATGCTCTTGTCTTGGCAGGTCATTGACATGGTCCTCTTCTGCACAGGTGTCTCTTGGCTCATTCAGAGAAAATAACTGGTTTAAAAGATAATGTCTTCTTGGATTTTCTGCATTTCCATCTATGACAACTGATTTGCTCCTAGTCTGATCAGCAGGTATTTTCTGAGATGTATCCTGGCAAAGTTCATGCAGAAAAGATGATCCTTGTTGGACTGTAGAAATGTAATCACTGCTATGTCCTCCTTTAATGCACCCTGCAAGGCCACAGGATTTCTCTGTGTAAGATGCATCATCGTCAGAACCTCTTACGCTACCCCTCTCCAAGCTAAGGGATTCCCAATCTGCAAAGCTGACTTGATGGAATTTAGAATTGGATCGAGACAGTGAACCATACCCTTCCCATTCACCTTTCAAAGACCTGTTGCTTGATGTGCATTTCTCAGGCTTTTCTCTGGCATCATTTTGGTGGTGTTTAGGATCGCTGGCTCTTTTCAGTATAGAGGACCTGGGAGTCATTTCAGACATGATTTGCTTTCTGATCTTTTTTCCACCCACTGAATGCTGGCTGCTGTAAATTTCAGCAGTTGATCTGGCAGAGGGGTGAGCACAGTTTCCTTTTAACGCTTGCTGCTCTTTTGTTTCCAAGACAACTGAGCATCGAAGCCCATCTTCACGGGCTTTGCATCCAAATGTTTGGCTGGGTCTTGGAGCCAGAGGTCTTCTAGATGGATAATCCTTGCTTGAAACATTGTCATCAACTTTACAAGAGGACTCCTGCCTTCTGATTTTAAATGGCATGTAAGAATGTGCAACAACATTCCCTGCACTTTGCGAAGTGGGTACAGAGTTCTTTTGCCAAGTATTCCAAGCTGCCGTGGAAAAAATTCTCTTAGATTTAGTAGGAGAAGTACTGGAAGTATTTGAAGCTTTGTTTTTTCTCTTTATTTCTTTTTCACTTTGTCTTGTTTGGCTTTGTTGGCCTCTGAAAGATAAAAACAAGATACCATCAACTTGAGCAGAAAGGATATTAATAATGCATTGCAAAACATTCAAAGCAAAGCCACATTCCACCTATCACATAGCAAACTCTCAGTTTACCAGACTAATGGAAAGAAGGGGTGTCTTTTAAATTGGAAGGTCCATAAAATGTCAAATGGAGTTTTATGCATCGCAAAACGGGAGATGGATTTTTTCCATTGTGTCTAAAGTCCACTTAAACATAAATCCAGTAAATCAAGAGTTTACAGTATCTCTTCTCACTTAAAACAAGATACCAACAGCCACAACATTCCCAGGCTTTCATACCTTCTTGATTCATTCTCATGAAAAAGAGTGGTGGAAAAAACCTCCTTGTGGCCATTACTGAAACTCTTCATACTTTTTGTCTCTCTTCTCTTACATTCTTGAGTTGTTTTCATTTCTTCTGGAGAGATTTCAGAAGTCTAAGAAAACAACAGAAATAAAATTCCTTCTCAAGCAAGTCCATATAACATACATTCAGAAGAGCTCATATCCTCCCAGGAGCTGAAACCATGACAGAAATACTCTTCTCCTTCTTAAACTACAAACTCTTCTTCATTTAAATCAAGAACTAAGAACTTTCAATGATCCATTAGCTCATCATAATTGGTCCCAAACGATGCTGAAAGTTGGCATTCAGCCACGTCTAGAGGACACAGAGATCTTCTGATTTTTGGTATTTTTAAGTACTCAGGTTTCCAATTAGAAAAAAAGGCCATCTCTGCTTTCAAGTTTATTCTTAAACAAGAATTCAGCCATCAGTTCTTAAATTTATATAGTGTTTCATTATTAACAAAAACACTGTGATGGGAAACTGCTATTTCCAAAAGAAGGAGCAGAATAGCTTGCTTCCCATTTCCTTCCACTCTGGGCTTACGAAACGGGACAAAAATAGGTTTGCACATTAAATAATAGAGTGGGATGAAAGGAGCAGAATTGTCAAAGCAGAGGCAAAACATTAATAAGAGTGAACCATTTTTAGCAGAAATATTCAACCATTTATTAATTTATAATGCCTCCTTTTGAAACAAATGTTTCTGAAAACTATTTTATGGTCAACGAGTCAATCTTGTAAGTCTGTCTGTCTATCACAAGACAATCTGTTTGCCCAGCCTATTGAGCCATAACATGAATTCTTCTCTCAGATAGAACAAACAAATCACACAGTGGCCAAGTTTACAAATTGGACTAAGTTTTTGTTTCAATAAGCTGCTACTAGTTCAGGATTTGTACTGCAGGCTGAGTATAAACTATAGTTTATCAATTGTCCTATCTACATTTAAATAGTAAAGTAGAGCCAAAAAACACCATTTTGGTTTAATGGCATGTCAGAATCAGGGCTGAATGGAAGAAGATACATACCGCAGCCACAATAAGCTTGGATGCAGATGAAACCAGTCTTTTTACTTCTTCTGGTGATATGCGTGGGACAGCGTTCAAATATAATTTGGAGAGGTTGCATGGTAGCTTTTGCCTGGAGGGGGAATATATCTTTAGCTCAAAGGAGCCACAAATAGATTTTAATTCATAGCTATTAGCCAAAACAGATCTCCAAAGGCAAAGGTGGTCTAGCTTTATCCAAACCAACAAGGCAAGCAAGCAGCCTGCAGACTGTCCTAGTTCAGTTCAAAAATCTGAATTGTGTCCTGATTGAGAAGTATCTCATAGCACAAATTATAGTTGCAAGGCACAGTTGTATGAAGGCAATATGAAAGTTGTCCTATTGTCTACAGGAGGACAACACATTTCTTAGGGTTGTCCAAAATATATTTTTAAAATGTGAGCAAGTTGAGTTTGTCAGGGTTGCTTAGGAGAATGGTACCTAAATGACACCCAGAACATAATGCAGATGGAGAACATAAACATTCACTCAGGGTTATGTGTCCTTCTAGTCAAACTGAAGTAAAGATGCTAATTCTGTGCTGCAAAAATCTGGACTAACACTAGTTGAGGTCAAACAGACTTTTCTAGATTTCTTTGCTGCCTCATAGGGCTGTATAGATATTGACAGCACAGATCTGACAGCCTTGATGTGAAGGAAAGTGCCATACATTTTCTTTAATGTTACTCATCTGCTACCAGTTCTATGAGGAAATAAATGTCCCAATTTCATACTTGGATTTATATTTGCTTTTCTGCATGCCAACAAACGAACAGGGAGGACAAGATTTCTGCTAAGGTGAACTAGCTCAATGTCAGGCTCAGCCCTGACATATATCTAGGAAGTGGCTGTTCTAACTCTTTTCCCCTGCCCTATCCAGCTCTGGGCCATGCTGCCTCTTGTCTCACTCCTCTCCTTAGAATGTGCTCCCTCCTCCCTAAGAAACTGCTGCTTCACAACAGTCCATCACATCAGCTCCCCCTTTGAAAGCAGAATCTATCATAGTCAGTGGCATTACCTTGTCATGCTATTCATTTTTAATTCATTTGTTCTATCAGGTACATAATCCTACAATAAAGAGGCAGAGATATCATTGGTTTGTCTGCTATCAGCATAATATAGATATTAATATAATATTAATTATATTATTATTTTTAGAAAGTAAGAAAGCATGTAATAAAATCATATCCAAAAATTATAAATTGCCAATATAGAAAGCTATTGACTAGGTCAAACCAATAAAGTTACGTGTGGATGAACACTTTTTGTTCATTTCATTACTCCGTTCATTTTCATAATGAAAAACATAATTGCTTTATTTCTCGATAAACTTGCATTTGTTCTATTCCCAGTTGAGCATCTCCTTTAAAATTGTTGCTTCACAATCACAAATTACTTTCCTACAATGTCCCAGGTATTATGAACTTGGGTGTTCTGGGGAACTAAAGAAATTTATGAAGAAAAACACTAAAACACAGGATATTTCTCTTTCACAATATACTCCAGTTAAGAGCATTGATATATTTATTTATAAAAAAATTAATAAAAGCAGGAATCTGTTTACCTACCTACCCTCACTGCATTTTATTTTCCAAGAAAATGATAAATCTCACAACCACCAATGGAGATGGCTAGATAAGCATTTGATAATATACCAAATGAAATGGGTTCTATTTAGACATAGGTGTTACAAAATCTATATTGCT
>JANHZU010004860.1:41703-51902 GCA_032468055.1 Acrochordus granulatus
CCTCTCTCATCTTTTTAAGTGGGAGAACTTGCACAATTGGTGGCTGACTAAATACTTTTTTGCCCCACTGTACATAACTTTTGTTCGTTTACCAAACCCAGCGGATACTATGTTTAACATCTAACAATGTTTTTATTGTGGAAAAAGTGCTTTCAGACTATCAGACTTCTTCCCATATATGTCTCTTAATCCAACCTATACCACAAGATTTTTGTGGAGATAAAATGAAAGGCATCTCCATGTCAGCCATCTTGAGTTCTCAGAGAAAAGGCATGATATAAATCTAAACATACAACAATAATTTGGGCTAATTGTCTCTGAGCACAGTCTACTTAACCGCATAAGGCTTTTGTGTGAAAAATTGTAGGGAGAGTGCAGCAGAGCCAGAACATTGAATCACAAAGCTCTGCCTCTTTTGAATATAGAGTATATGTGATGTTGCGTGATACATGTAGAAAAGTGGTGGAACCTGTGCTGCAATGCTGTGACACTGCTTTTATCAGTCTTACCCCTTTCCCTTCCAAGAAGATGCTTGTAAGAAATAATATTTATCCTCTGGAGGAAAGGTAGGATATAAATCTAAAATGTAATGAACAATACATAATAAAAATATGAGTGAATGTTATTTTTGGTGTGTTCAACAACTATTGTAATTAGTTACTTAAATAAAAACACAACTAAAATATTTTAATGCTTTTATTTTGTGTTTTCTTTGTAGATACTGCTGCTTTAGCAATTGGTCGTGAATTCCTTATTAGTTCAAATCAGGTATTGTTGGACACAATGATTCAGCTGCTGAGAGATATGAAGCCAGGATGTTGTACCAAACTAAAAGTGTATGATAATTATTTTTTTATGAAAGTGTTATCTTCAATATCTTATATTAACAATCTTATCTTAACATGCTGCTGCTAAAGTTTTGTGGCAGAACAGTTAAAAGTGCACATTGTGAATAGCAAATTCTCCAATAAATAAAATATGTACCATTCTATCCCAAACCCACAATCTAATCAATCCAAATTTTAATGTAGAGAATAGTATTATATACTGTATAGTGTGATTGTAAGGATTTTTTTGTTTTGAATAATCACTAAAATCTACTATACTAGCAACACCTGGCCTTGAATTGGGCCTGCTTAGTACTTGCTTACAAAAACTATTAGGCAAATTGTAAAGCTGAAAAACCCTGGGAAAAAAACAGATTTAGTTCTCCTTATGTTCACAATCATCATTTGGAGCACAACACAAAAAGTGGATAAATGAGAGAAAGCAAGGCATAACATTCACGTATTTACTTAGCCAGGATGCCTGCAGAAAGAGAACACAGGCCTTGACCGAATACCCATCCAAGGACAGAAAGACAAGGAATAAATAACTACTGCAAATATACATTGATAGTGGCTTAATTTATAGAGCATTTGTAAATTCAGGATAAAAGAATTGTGAATTTGAATCCTTTTATGGAAAAGGCAGGAACGTGGGCCCATTCATTTACTG
The DNA here is from genome assembly GCA_032468055.1 of Acrochordus granulatus. Taxonomy (NCBI): domain Eukaryota; kingdom Metazoa; phylum Chordata; class Lepidosauria; order Squamata; family Acrochordidae; genus Acrochordus; species Acrochordus granulatus. The sequence goes on from JANHZU010004860.1 coordinate 43,201, forward strand.
TCTTCCTTTTTTTTAAATATAATTTTTATTTAAAAAATTAATTACAATAATAAAAACTAATATAAATTAAACTTATAGAATGAGAAAAAATGGAAAGAATAAAAAGTGAAAGAAAAAAAAATATAAGAAAAAGAAAAATCTTCCAATCTTCATCACAAGTATAAACTTATAACTCTTAGTTCCCTGTAATGTTAAACAGATATCTTGTCATCCCACATAGCGTTCCTTATTTATAAGCAAAACTATAAAACACTTATTTTTCAAACTTGGTGTCAGCAAAAAGTCCATAAAAGGCTGCAAGACCATTGGAAAAAAGTATTTTGTATATCCAATGTAACATCTTTTTCCATCTCGTCGTAGCCTGTCATTTTTAAATTCACTTTCAAATCAGTCTCAACCATGTTAGGTAGAACTTACTTCTCTTCTGTAACATCTTTTAAGCACATCTAGAGAGGTAGATAACATAATGGTATCTGGGAATAATCTTGAGGGAGGAGAAAAAGAGTTCCTGCTGAGGGCCTGATCAGAGAGGGAGGAGCCCCCAGTGACTTAACAGTCAGTGGGAAAAAACTCAGGAAGGACCTGCCCAAATTGATCAGACTATTAGAAGTATTGGTGGGAGATTTGTACTTTCACACTTGCAAGACTCTGTTAATGTAGCCTTACAATAAATAGAATTCATCTGGTTATGTTTCTTATGTAGTTTACCTGGAAGGGCTGACAGACACTATTAAAATTAACTTCTGGGTCCATTGTTCAAAAATAACTTTCAGTATGTCCAGTGTTAAAATATTTTGCTTCATACTGTAAATTGTAAGTTGAGTTTGAGTGTTCATGTCATTATTTTTTTAGTTCCTTGTAGTTCCTACAAGTGTTAATTGTTTAAAGTTTTATCTTACTGTGTTTTTTTAAATTCAAAACAAAAGCATTTTCCTATGGGAAGCATTCTTTATAATTCCAAAATCCTATTTCCAATTTATTTGCATCCTTAATCTGTCTGTAACTTTCTATAATCAAGTTTTAATTCCATTTTTGCTGTTTATCCTCCCAAAAAAATTTAAGTCCCTTTTTTAAGTTAAAATACTTCTTTTGCTAAGAATTGAACAAAACTCACCTGGTGCTATAAAACGTGTCAATCCAAAGATTCCTAATACTGTAGTTGAAAAGCCATGCTATCTGAAAATAGCTGAACATGATTAGAAATGAACTTAGTATCCTTTCAAAGGTGTTGAACTCAGTTTGAGCAATAGATATTCCCTCATCTCCCAGAGCTCTAAACTCATCAAGGAGTAACTGTCTGGAGCACTTATGGACAATCTCAAGTGCCCTCCTTGACTGGAGAGAAATTATTAAAGAGCAGTTACCAGAATTATTCCACCATGGTCGTTTTCAATGCTTTTTGCAGAACCATCTTCAGCTTGCCATTTCTTCTCCAGAAGATAGGCAGTTTCTTTTGTATATCCAGTAAAGCATCCTATTCCAAATCATTTTCTTGGCCTGTCATTTGTAATTCCACGTTCTGTTCTTTTATCAGATAACATTTGTTCCACATCCATTATTCCTTCATTAACCTATAGAAGCAGACACCATTACTAACAGAGTTGATGCTCATCCATTCTTCTTCAGTCTAAGAAAAATGTTGGTCAGGGAACCCTGTATATGTATTCCAAGGTGGATTCATTCCTCACTTAACACGAACAGGCTTGCATTTATATACCAGTGTAAAGATTGTCCATCAGGTATATGAAGTAGACTGAGAAAGCAACAAGTTCTGGCTCATGCATGCAGTTATTTATCCATATATTAAAAAGGCTTCTACAATAAATTATTTAATATGACTTAGCCTGGAAGAAATTTTCCTTAGTTTTTAATTTTAAGTAATTTATTGAAATCTCATTTGCTAATTAACAAAATTAATACACTATGTACATTTTAGTCTTATATGTTGTTATAAAAGGTAAAGAGCAGAGGGTGTTACAGGCTTAATACTAAATTAAGATTTTCAGAGATTCTTAATTGAGGAACTGCATTTTGGTAGCTAAAAGAATATATATTAAAAAGATACCTAATGAAAATGCCTAAACTTGAATATAAATATAATTTTGTGATGTAAAAGTCATAAGAGAAGTGAAAATAGGAGGAAATACTAAAGGATTTGGAAGCATTTCCAAGGCCAAAAAGTGAGCTTTGCCCTTTGCACAGCTTAATATATAAACTCTCTATAACTCTCTTTTAGCATTTCCTCATTACACAGCTTTTTCAGTTGCCTGAAAAAAGAGCAACTGAAGAAGCACAGATATGTTTTTCTGTAACACTTTTTAATCTGGTTTGCTATGTCTACTGATAAACAGATGGCAAAATTGTATTGCAAAGTATTAATCCTTTCAGTTATAAGAAATCTAATGTGACTTTTCTTTGTTTAATGACACAGTAGAGCAGCTGTTCATATTTTCCCTGAGAAAGCAGGAAAAGCTTTTGAATTAGTATATGGCCCTCTCTGGAAATTGATAAATAGGAACAAACAAGAACAGTTTCTTATTGTCACTCTCATTTCTCTTCTGCATTGGAGAAAATTTTATCCTTTTCTATATTTTTCTCAGAGTTGTTTTAGCTTTTGATCTGTTCTTCACAGTCATCGATAAAAGTTATTTGACTTTATCCTCAAGAAGAAAGAGGATATACACCAACACATTTGAGCTTATTGTCTAGACAAAATCTACCAGAAACATGTCTTACATATGTTCAGTTACTGTTCTATCAAATATTGAAAGACTATCAAGAAGGGAGTGAGATGGATGCCACATCAACATTTGAGGAGGAAATTTTATTTGAGGTTCAATCTCCTAATTACACCAAGGTTGCTCTCAGTTTAAAAACTGAATGATAAATATTATTATGATTTAGGAATAAGGAGCCAGAATATGAATGGTGAAACAAATTGACAGGGCAAACCATAGTATTTATCCCCAGTGGTACCCTTCTATTCCATTGCTATGTTTGTTCTTCAGCAGACAGACAGGCAAGCAGGCTTCTGTTTCCAATAAGAACATTAGTTCTGTGATAATTACAGTAGCTTGTTTTTTTTTTACGGTAGCTTCTGTAAATCAAGCTGACCATTTTCTGCTTTATTGTAATAATATCTTGAAAAAAGAATGGTTATAAGTGTAATGCAGTTGTAATTTCAGGCATGTTTCTTACTTAAAGTAGCCCACCATTTTTACTTCCTCATACATCACCATAACCAACTTAATGGCTGAATCAGAGGCACTAATTAGAACACAGTAAACTCTTCAGGCCTATGTTGACTGAGTCAGGATTGCTTTCTCCAAAGTTAAGTAGTTTATAAGTAGTTAACGTGGTCCTGAATAGGTCAATGAATGAGATTCTTGCTGTAGATCTGAAGAGGAGGAAGACAAAATAAGAACTATTTCCTCCCTTATTTATAATGAATCCAGTGGGGAAAAATGCATATCTTCTTTAGATGCAAGAAAAAGACCTTAGCCTTATTTGGGGTTACCTTAAACAAGAAAGTGCTCATGCAATAAATTTATTTTCAACACAAACAAAAGAATTAGTTCCTTAGTGTCCAAGAAAATGGAAAATTGGAGTCAAAGAAGTATTATTTAAAATACTTTATAGGCATTAGTTTGGTTGCAAAGATGGGCAAGTAAGGTTTAGGGCAGAGGATATGGCTAAACTTAAATAGGGTACGGATCTGTCTGTCTATGTCACTCTTTACTGCCCCCCCCATTTGTATCTATTTTTGACTATCGATTCATTAGGTTTCTCAGAAAGGAAACCAGGTACCATATTTCATTCTTGCCTACATGAACCTATACACACAATTCTTCATATCTCTCCCCTCTGCTCCATGCATTACTCAGTCATTTATATATTTTATATTTCTAGATGTATTTTGTATTTCCAATTTTGTATCTCACTATATCTTCACATACCTTATTTTTTCTTTCTGGCCACTCCCATACAATGCACTCAACTGGTATTCTGCTTATTGTGTCACAAAGAAATATTGATATCATGCTGTTGCTTTTATCTCTTTGTCAGCCACTGCAGAGCTATGCCAGAATTGTTTTAACTTGTTCCATGGGAAATGTGGTGTCTTCCCTCTTCTCCTGGCACAAAATGTACTATATAAAACCTCTGTGGAACTTCAAAGTAGCTGCAATCATGGCATAGTCTAAGATAGGGATTTTCCATGGCCTTACTGGCTGTTAAAATCTATTTGGGGCAGTCTTTATGTGAATGAAGATCACAGGAAAATAAATACAGAATGGAGTCTTAGGATGGGAGAAGGTAGGAGATAGGTATGAAGATATTTACTTCCACCCAGCAGGGAAAAAACATCTTGGTAGACTTAGTTATTCTAAGGAATGAATGTTTGGTAAGTGAAGGGTAAAAGGTCATTACTTAAGAGGATGGATAGCAAAAATATTTGTGGGGTTGCTTGTAAAAAAGCTGGAGCAGAGTGTGACTCCATCTCATGTCCAGTTTCAAGACTGTTTTTGAAGATTCTTCTGTTTTTCACATATGTGCGCATACATGCTTACCTCCTTTCACTTCTTCTTACCTCATTCTCAATCTTCCTGTCTAAAAAAGTGCAAAGCTGCTAGGGGACAGAGGAGGCTGATTTCTCAGCAAAAGAACATGTGACCATAGAAGACATAAGGACTATTAATTGTCTTAAATGAATTTTTCAAGTATTGTAAGGTAATATGTAGTCTTGACTGATTTTCTGGGGGTGCAGGCATGTAATTCTGTTTTTGTTGTTTCCCCCCCAAAGCGATTGGAAGTACTGTGGTAAAAACAACAAAAATGTATTGGCCACTCCTGGAGAAAAAACTCAATGTCCTCCACCTTCTTTCATTATTTTGGAAAGCAATTGATACTTGCTACTCCTGCTGATACAGGAAGGGGGGGAAAGGAGGCTGCTGGGGAATCTAATTGCTGTCTTGCAATTGTACTGCATTAGATCTCTAAGGATAGTAACCATGAGGAACACCTTACTTACTTCTGATCTTTTTTAACAAAATTCCTGAAAAGGCAACAATCACAATTTAAAAAGACAATTGAAAGAAGAAGCACATGCATGTTTTCAGGGGCTCAACCATAATATATTTTCTGGTTGAGCCTCCAAATGCCTGTATTGCTTCTTTTTCATTTATCATTACCTCTTTAGACCAGGAATTTTCAGGCTGTGCGCCATGGAACCTTAGGACTTGATGGGCTTCCATGAGAGACTAAGGGAAGAAAAAGTTGTACATAGCACATTTTCTGTCAGTAAAGCTTTGCCACTTTAGCAGGGGTTCTGAGAATTTATTGGTTTTTTAACTAACAGATTCTGTGTCCTAATTATCTATCTATATACTACTAAACCTTTCCTGTTTGTCTGTGTGTAATCTAACTGGGTGAAACAATGTATCACAGGGCAACAATTTTTGAATCAAGATAGGCTAACATATAGAATGCATCCAAAATCCAGAACCCATGACTCCAATAGAACTGAAAGTTGATAAATTTTATAAAACGTTTTATGACATAAAACATCATAAAATGTTTCTGATGGTCATCTCCTGATGTTTGACTGTGCTATACAGTAAAACGTGGACTACTTTCAAGACAGATACATCTCTGATTATCTCCCTGAATTGTTAAGAACTTTTCAAGAACATTAGATGTTCTGCTGTTTGTCAATGCATTGAGGAATCTGGTAAAGAAATATATCTGAAATGATGACCAAAGGGGTCACGAGTTGTCTCGTTTGATCAAAATTCTTCTGAGTTCAGGATGTTTGACAAAAAAATGTAGAAAACAAAACCTTAAAATGATTAAGGGAAAATACAAAGCAGATTAAAATCCATAAATAGTACATTATTAAGTAACAAGAAATTATTACAATCTTTATGTTGTCATTCAGTCCATATTTTTCCTAGGAAAAATACACTGAAGATGAACTTTCAGGCTACCAAATACAAGATAAAAACAAATGCTGTTAAATATGTTGGAGGGCTAACAAGTCTAAAAGTTTGCAAAGCAATGCATTGTGATATATATTTATAAACTTTTGAAACCAGTTGAATTTAGCACAGTACTTACACTATATATTTTGAGAGTGCTGTTTAAACAGCAACAAGTGACTTGATAAAGTCATGTCACTGCAAAAGTAATGGCAGATTATTTCTTGTAATTTAAATAAGTATACCATGGCCACATTGAAGAGTAAATAATAAAAGATGCAATGCACAATTGTATGTTCTAGATCTGCTACCTGCTAACTATAAAATTTTTCATTATATTTGTGAAGACAAATTAACAAAACACACCCATCAAAACACAATCCATAAATTTTTCAATCTGTGGTCAAAGTTTTATTATAATTGGAAGTATAATCATGCCTTTGTTGATATTGTAAAGACCCGGAGAAGGGCTTTTTCTCTAGTTGACTTTGGTGGGACAGGAGACTAGATGTCCCTCTGTGGACTCTTAATTGCTTTTGCAGTTATCAAACTACATTATCTAAAACCTATAAGAGGTAAATACAGATAGATCTTGCAGTTGGAGTGGTATCTTTCTAGCTTCATATTAGGGAATTCAGATGATAAGTAATTATGGTAAGAAAGCAACATATAAGGGAGCTTTTTTACACAATGCTTCTCATCATTCCACTTAAGGCCATTTGGTGACATCATTAATATTTCTGTATGTACAAATCTCAGAGGCATTTTGCTTGGGGATTCAAAATAAAATCTAGCCTGGATGTATGGAGCAGAATCTCCAAGCACAGTATGTATGCTGTTTGCTATAACTCATGAAGGAAGAACTATTTCTTCCTTAGAACCCATTTCTCTAATTATGAGACTGAGACGTGAAAAATGCGAAGCTCTCAAAAGGTTCCATTTCTTCTTCTCATTCTTTGACAAGTACCTGATGTGTCTCCAGGTTTAGATATTTTACGTTCTACCTGTTCACTCTTATTCTCTATTTTTATTCATATATCACACAAGAGATGGTCATGAAAAAATCCTACCATATGACCAGCAACAGTGCCCAGAGTGATTCCTCTGTGGATTTGCTGACTTACAAGTAGGTTACTGCATTCTTGCAAGCTCCATGGTATTAAATTACTGTATACTTCAGGTGAAATTATTAATATGTGATGCTCTACCATGACAAGCTATGAAATAGAATCTATTTTGTATCATTTCTATCTGTGACTTTGCCACATATGCCATTTCTTCATTGAAAGGCAGTAAGTTCTAGTTCCATCTTAGGCACAAAGCCAACTGGATGACTTTGGGCTCAGCTCTAGGAAGAAGGCAATAGCAAACCACTTTCAAAAATCTTGCCAAGAAAACTGCAGGGACTTGTCCAAGCAATTGCCAGGATCAAGACTGACTTGAGGCACGCACCCATTGGTTTGTATCTTTAGCTGGTTTGGGTAGAGGAGAATTTGTGGGAAAGAAGCAAAAAGTTGTTAGATTCAGTACTGTTGGCTCTTCCAGTACCTATTTAGTCAGTATACTGCACATTGAAGTAGTCCTCTTGAGCTGTACAAGTGGGAGATGTGCTGCTTCAAGCTCAGGGTGAGGCATGAGGAATGATATGGAAAGAATGTGGAATACGGACAGTGAAACGTGATGAGATTTTACTATTAGAATAACTAGCAGAGTAGAAGATAAGCAGATGTATTGGAAGGAAGTAGAGGGTTCCAGTTCATTCAAATATTTCTGAGTGAGAAAGCACTTATTGTTCCTAGTGTGAATCTGAGTCTGTTTTGAATCAACTCTCTGCATATAAACATACTGGTCTATAAGTTCAATATTTACAAACTCATATCCTACACAGTTCTTGCAAGCTGCATTGTATATCTCTAGCTGCTATTTTTATATGTCATAGCCCTTTTTGCTTTTTTGCTTGCTTTTGGGAGGGATGGAAAAATGTTTCTCCACTGAATAGGTTTGTAGTGTTTTCTCATTGAAAACTAACTTACTTCAAGCACTTTTTGAGGAACTATGTGGGGAAAATGAGTTTTTTATCTTTCCTTTCTTGTATATTCTTTTAAAGTGTAACATTAATAACAGCAGCAGCAACAATAACATGAGAAGATTCAACATATACCAGAATAAATAACTTGGGACTCATAATTGTGGAGATAATTATTGATTGTGCTACAGAGATTGGTAGAGTAGAAATATTGTGGATATTTTGTGTGTTGGGATACATAGTTGTTAACTGTGTCATTATTAATTCACTTTATGTCTGTCATTATTAATTTACCTCCATGTATTGATAGGAGGAAGGTGTTATTACTATTGAGAAGCTCTAATAGCATTAGAATAGTAGGAATCAGATGAGAGCAAATCTGTCATTTTTATTCCACTGCAGTATTTTCTAATTTTGTATTGTTTTCCTCCCCTCCAAAGTCACCAGCGACCCTGTTTAAAATTATCCATTCCCTCCTTGGATAGGGGGGTTCAGAGGACCATCTACAGGGCCAAGCTGAGGAGTTTGTGGAACACCTGATGGACAAAATTGCTCCCAGTTGGACTCTGTGAGTGGAGCAGGTCCATTGGAGATGCCTGGGGAGTTTTGTACTAGTTCAGCTCCTTTCTGCAAGGCTGGTCCCAATCAGTGTTGATACGGAATGAAAGTTCTAGCCCTCGGCCGCTTCTTTGTGGTGTACA
>JANHZU010004860.1:64215-74396 GCA_032468055.1 Acrochordus granulatus
ATGATTGTCCCTAACATCTGAAACAAGTAACAATGATTAACACACAATATAAAGCAGAAATAGAACAAACTAACCAGTACTCATGGATCTGCTTCGAGGCAGCTTCTGGCCTCGGCTGCTACTAGGCCAGCTGATGTCTGGCACCCCCTGCTGGCTTGGAGGATCTTCTGCCACTGCTGCTTGAGGCAAAAGGGCCTTTTCCCTCAGTAACGTCTTTCCCAGGGTCTTTCCTGGGTGATTTGGAAACATTTCTTGTCTTAACCTGCGTCCGTGCTAAGAGGGGAGAAGAGATGGGCAGCAGGGGACAGACTGAATGGTGTCGGGCAATAAGGGTTTGTGTGTTTTTGTGTATGTGCGTGCGTGCACGCTTTGAGAACAGTCCTGGCTGGTGCAAGGGAGACAAGAGGAAGGAGAGGAGGGGGAGGGGGACTGCCTGGAAGGAGAATCTGGAGTCTGAGTCTTGGCAGTTCCTTCTTTTGAATGCCTTTCACTTAATTTACGTTGTTTACGCAGTGAGAGAGGAGAACTGTCGGCTCCATTGTGAGATTTCCCGTGCATACTCATGGCATGGTGCTCATCTTGCGAGTCACCACTAATCAACCGTAATAAATTTTATTAAAAATGTTTGCTCATCTTGTGAAAATCTCATGCAGTGAGGTGCTCGTAATCCGAGGTTCCACTGTATATTCCAGTCAATAAACTACATAAACTAATATGTTTTAAATGCATCCATGATAGTATCTGCAGTATTGGCACTTCTGGATCTCTGCACAGTTTCTTGATTATCCTACATGTAGGATCTAGCAAAATTTCTGTCATTTTATAATCTTTCAGGAAACCTTCTAGTTTCCAATATAAAACTAATTTTGATTCTAAATGATGCTACCATATTTCTATCCAGAACTTTGTTAACATTTGAAACCATTATATACTGAATATATTTCTATTTATTTTGCTGCTGTTCACTCAGTCTTATTATTTCAGAAATATTCAAACTGTAGAGCCAAAGCTGATGCAATGTGAGAGTTTTATGAACATAAAGTTGCTTATGGGTATTTGTGAGAGAGAGATGAGAGAAGTTAAACAGGTGCCTAGTTAAACAGGTGCCTAGACATATATCTGTCATTTAATATTACAGATTTTCCAAATGACTGGATTCACACATCATGCTAAAGCAACCACTGTGGTTTACCAACAATAGGTTCATACCGTATTCTAAATCTATGTCAGATAAGTGATATTATGACTTAGTTATGGTGAGTGCAGTCAGTGTTTCCACTCATGTCCCAAATTGGGAGGATAAAGGATATTCTTCCTTCATCTGGTATCTTTGAGGTATGCAGAGCTGCAATCTCTACACATATAGTCACCATAGATTGGCTATGGAAGACAGATGTTTTCAGGATGAAGAAGGCTGGTATTGAATATGGAAGCAATCCCAACATTATACTAGTTCTATTAACTTTCCCAGCTCCAATATTCAAAGGGGAGTGGAAAATAGTATCTTTGTAGCTATATATATATATATATATCTTTTCCGACCCCATGGACTGCAATATGCCAGGCCTCCCTGTTCTGCACTGCCTCCCGGAGTCTTTCCAAGCCCACTCCCATCACACTGATTATGCTATTGATCCATCTCATCCTCTGCCATTCCCTTCTCTTCCCTTCTTCTCTTCCCTTCAATCCTTCCCAGCATTATAGTCTTTTCTAATGAGTCCTCTCTATGCATTATGTAGCTAAAGTACTTGAGCTTCAGCTTCAACATCTGTCCCTCCAATGAGCAATCAGTTGATTTCTGTAGGATTGACTGGTTTGATCTCCTAGTCATCCAAGAGACCCTCAATAGTCTTCTCCAGCACCACAGTTCAAAGGCATCAATTCTTCACTTCCTTATGGTCCAGCTCTCACAGCCATACATAACTACTGGGAAAACCATAGCCTTGATTTTGTGGACCTTTGTCAGCAAGGTGATATCTCTGCTTCTTAATATGCTGTCTAGGTTTGCCATAGCTTTCTTCCCAAGCAGCAAGCATCTTTTGATTTCATGGCTGCAGTCACCATCTGCAGTGATCTTGGAGTCCAAGAAGATGAAATCTGGCACTGCTTCCATTTCTTCCCCTTTTATTTGCCAGGAAGCTAAATATATCTGCATCTTTATATCTATATTTACACATACACATATATAACTGTAAAAATTTGTATTCCAGGGGTACCCTGGAAAAAATAAATTTATTACCCCAAGCTTTCAGACCCATCCTTGGATCCATCATTAGAGGAAAACAGTCATATGAAACATCATGCAACCCAAAGCCCTTTTTAAAGAATCATTGCTCATAATTCTACCCCTCCATGATTGGCTGAATGCAATCTATTAACAGGTGAATCTGAGGTGAACTTCCCCCATCCTACCAAACTCTGCATGGCCAAAAGCAGACAGCTACAAAGGCTAATACTCTGCCAATAAAGGGTAAGTGGAAAAACACAAAGCATTCAACAAAGAGTTTGCAGGCTGCTGCAGCCACTTGTCAAGACTCTTGAATTGGAATGCAGATTATTGTGAAAAACTGCATTCAGTCAAATGATCACAAAGTCTGTTTGCCTGCTTGCCTACCTACCTGGCATCGGGCTAAGCAGGGCTGCTGAGTGGGATTGCTCTGCCCATTTCCATTTACTTATGTTAGATAGGACTTAAAAAACTATTTTATTGGTACTAAGTTCATTAGATAAGCTTCCTATTAATTATTAAAATAGCAATCACCTCAGATTAACTTTAAAATATTTGCTTCTGTTAGAAAGTATTAATGAGCTTTCTCTCAGAATAGGAAGTTTCAATCAAGACACTTTTCCAGTGTATGATTTCTTTCAATTTAATATAAATGAATAGAGTCTATTAGGGAGCGTAGTGGCCAAGTGGTTAAGGCTTGTTGGCTGGAAAGTTGGCAGCTCAGCAGTTTGAGACCCAAGTGCTGCCACATAAAGGGGTGAGCTCCCGCTATGTGCTCCAGTTCCTGCCAACTTAGCAGTTTGAAAGCAAGTAAAAATGCAAATAGATAAATAGGGAAAAGTAACAGCGTTCCATGCACCTCACTATATAGTCATGTCAGCCACATGACCATGGATGCAACTTCAGACAAATGCTCACTCCTCAACTGTCAATTGGAGATGAGCACTGCCCCCTAGAGTCAGACATGACTGGCAGGGGAACCCTGTACCTTTGAAGTCTATTATTTGTTTTGCTTGAGAGCTGTTGGTTTTAATGATCTCACCTTCAGCCTTGTAGTAATGCACTAACTGAAACAACAGCTCTTCAGTGCAATCAGGTATGACGTCTTTTATACAAAATCAAGGAGACCTTCTTTCACTCAGCAAGTCTACCTATTACAACAATGAGCAGTTAAAAAAATCTTTCTGTTGTATATCATAAATACTGAAAGTGACCAGATGCATTAGAGGTGAAAATTTTGTGTACATTAAATATCCATGAACCTGACAAAATGATTAGTAGGATTTTTAGTTAGTAGAAACTGAAATCATCCTTCCCTTTCTTGAATTTCTCTTCTACTTTCTCTATTCCCTTTAACTCATGGAGAAATGAGAATTGTGTTGCACCAGTTGTGGCAAGCAAGCTGAACATCGTAACCACTTAAATAGGCAAAAAAAAAAAATCCAAGAAAGAAGAAAACTGGAGAAAACATGCTTATTTACTATCACTACCAGAAAGTAGGCACAATTATAGTATTAATATGCACATTGGCTTTGCTTCACTTTCCAAACCATGCCGGACAAGCAATGTACAGGCTTCTACATCTTCTCTGTCTCCTGTCAAGCCAGTGGATGATTTAAGGGGCCAACTGACGGATAATGCTTGCCCTGGTTGGTCTCCATATAGCTGATGCCTTTTAAATTTCTGGCCTTTGCTTCATTATTCATCCCCTTATTTTCAGGCCAGCTGTTAACCCAGTGGCCATTCAAAATGAATCATTCTGCTAAATGCTTGGAGGGAGAGGAGAAGGATGAATGAATCATTTTAAAATATGCAAAATGAAATTTTGCCCCTTGGAATTTCTGGGTATGCAAGAGCAATGCACATTTATTTTTAGATGTTTGTCTCTTCTACAAATGTTGCTTTCCATTAGGAAAGTTCATTGTGAAAGACATATAGTAATGCTCAGTTTCTTATGTGAATTATACAGAAGAGGTTGATATTTCTAACATTTATTTCTTTTTCAAGTTGCGTGTCTAAATAAGACCTCATTTGGGAAAGTTTTATTAAATTTTCTTCACTGAGATCTTGTTGCAATGATCTTTTTTAGCACCCATTTCCATTTGGATCCATATGGATTGGCATCTTTGAATAAATGTATGAAACTTGAAGAAAAAAAATGAGCAAAATTTGAGTTTCAGAGATTTTGCTGAAAACAGGATGGTTTGGAGATTAAGATTACCTGAATGAATGATGTGCAGATTAAGAATTGTGAAAGAAAACAAACTTCTGGGTCAAACCAAATTAGTATGAAAGCCAAATACAGTGGTGCCTCACAAGACGAGTAACTCGCAAGGCGAGAAACTTGCAGGACGAGCAAAAAATTTAATCAAAAAATATTCCTCTAGACGAGCCGCAACTCACGAGACGAGGAAACTTCGTGCCAAACCTTGCGTGTCATCAGTAAGCGTGCTCTGTATTTCCCATTCAGACAACTCCGCATGAGAGTTCTGCCATCCCTCCCTCTCGCGCAGTTTCCTCCATTGCCATGCCGAAGCAGCGTGTGTGCTGCTGCCATCCCTCCCTCTCGCGCGGTTTCCTCCATTGCCCTGCCGAAGCAGCGTGCGTGCTGCTGCCATCCCTCCCTCTCACGTGGTTTCCTCCATTGCCCTGCAGAAGCAGCGTGCGTGCTGCTGCCATCCCTCCCTCTCGTGCAGTTTCCTCTATTGCCCTGCCGAAGCAACGTGCGTGCTGCTGCCATCCCTCCCTCTTGCGCAGTTTCCTCCATTGCCATGCGGGCAGCATTCTGCACACGTTCCTGATCACAGTGATTCTTACCAGTAAGAATTAGAAATTGAGTTGTGAACTGGACGCTGAGAGAAACTGAATATTTAGATCTGTTTAAATGAAAATAGAAGATAGATTTGTTTCAAAAGAAAAAGAGGATTTCATACCTCACTTATTTTTTTTTCAACCTTTTAACATATAAAATATTTTCATTCAGAATGAAACATCCTTCCGCTCAGCCATATAGTCTTAGAGGAGCTGAGCATGGTCAAATGAAACAATTGCAGCCTGATTCATGCTGTCAATAAAACTTGGTTCTCTCTTCCTTCATCCCATCTCTTTTTCCCTTACAAAAAAAATTCCTTCATTTGATGTATAAATATAGTTCTGTTACATGTAATTATGTTATCTACAGAGATATGGTGAAGTAAAATTACATGTAGCTCTAGAGAAAACATATACTGTAGTAATAATATTAACATTTGTGACTTTTTGATCCAAATAAATTCATATTATACAATATGACATGTTATTTATTAGATTGATATCCCACTCTTCTTATTTCTTTCCTTTGCCTTAATGTAGCATCTATTTTCAATCTATATGTTCTCTATCTACATTTACATAATAGAGATCAAAAACTTTATTTCCCATCTAATGCCAATGGTATTTGACTTTCCTCTTCTTATTTTGTTCCATAATAATTCTCCTTCTTTTCTTCTCCCCAAAGCCTAATAGGTGGCAGTTATAAGGAAGAACTCAGACATTTAACTGCAAAACTAATGCAGAAGATATACAGCCAGATTTTTACAATAAATGCTTAAAATGGGAATAGCATTCCCACTTGAATTCTGCTTTGCATTTAGTATTTTATGACACTCTCTCCTTAAGATTCTTATGTGTTCTGCTTAATTATTGTTTTCATTACAAATAAAAATAAAAACCCAGAACACAAAAAGTTCATGCAGGGCAAAATCCAGAAATAGTAAGTGACAAGTCCATATATATATTCACATTCCCCCTGTGAATTTTGATCTATGAATAGATAATATTTTGATCTATGAAGAAAAGTAAGCATTCATCATATTTTGACATTCTAGGACCTGCCAACAAATTAATGTTAGTCTCCTTGGCTGAAAGGTAATTCTAGACAGACATGCTGCTGTAAACCAGGCAAGATCTTCTTTAAACATTTCCATGCAATTGAAAAAGCGAGACAGGATGGAGTGATAATTTCTTTCAGTCAATAACTGTTAAACTAGAGCCAGTTTATAATACTATATCATGAGATCCCTTGAAACTAAAAAAAAATAAATTTTTCTTAAACTTATCAAAACAATGATCCTGGCCAATCAACCAATATACACTTTGCCATGCCTGCATTTTCTCCATGATAGCTCTGAAAAAAAAAATACTTGATCTATCATTTTATGGGGAAGAATGAATTCTCTGCACATTCTCCCAGAGGCTGCCAAAGAACGATTAACCTATCATCCTCCAGATATGAAATGAACTGAAACAGGCCTTGTTAGAACTGCCTACTGATGTAACCTCCTTTCAGTGAGGTAGAACATCAGCTCCCAAGCCTGTAATTATGAAGAATCAATTCAACAAATAAATTCTGTAAACACAAGAGCTTCTTCAGAGTCCTGCCATTTCTTAAAGCTAAACCATGTAAATATATTAATCAAGAGCAAAAGTTTATAGGGAACAATGAAAACACTTTTGTTGTTCAGTCCTTCAGTCAAGTCTGGCTCTTTGTATCCCCATGGATCACAGCACACCAAGCCTCCTGTCCTGCACTGCCTCCCAGAGTCCACCCAAATCCATACCCATAATGTCTACAATGCTATCTAACCACCTCATCCTCTGCTGTCCGCTTCTCCTTTTGCCTTCTATCTTTCCCAGCAACATGGTCTTTTCCAATGAGTCCTCTCTTCTCATTAGGTGCCCAAAGGATTTGAGCTTTAGCTTCTGTATATGTTTTTCCAATGAACAACCAGGGTTGATTTCCTTTAGGAAATGAAAACATTATAGGTACCTATATTGATGATCACCTGCCAAATCCAGCTCAATCCCTGGAGGATATTTATTTATGTCAGGGAAACCATCCTAAAGCATCTAATTTGAGTTCTGACTATTGAGATTAATTTGACCTCAATTAAACTTTCACTCCTATAACAATGAGCTACTCTGAGGGAATCTTGGAATAAATCTTGCTGGATTACATTGGAGAATCTTTAAATCCATATTAATGAGATACAGTAGGTTGATATTTCAAACAAACCCTGCTTTCAGCTATTAATGAAGTTTTTTCTTGTTTTATTTTGCAATAAAACTAGGACTATAAGTCTATGGAAATTTAGGGATACCTATCCTTCTCACTTCAAGTAATTCCTAAATTGGAAGGAGGCTAAACTCACAATAGTGTTAGTATTCTTATAACTACTGAATGCTTCTGTGCCTAACCATTATAATCCTCTTGCTATCACTATAAAGCTAAAATCTGGACCCAGACCTTTTGGTTAGTTAATGATTATCTTCTCCTTATAGGTTGCTCCCAAACAAAGGATTCATTGGATGCATGAGAACAACCTGTTACAACTGAAGTTCCAGTTCTCAAACTTGAGTTGATGTTAGCAGTAGATTTCAATTCAGAATAAGTCTTAATGATGAATTTGTTCTTTCAAAATGTCACAATGTATCAATGGATGAGGATTAACCCATGGATTTGCCAAAATGCTCTGGAAGCAGATAGAAGCAGAAAAGCTGCTGTCTTTGCTCCAGTGCTGAACTTATTGATTTTAAGTCCATCATGCTTCTTTCAATTTCTTTGGTGTTTTCCTCTTTATTTTTTAAAATTTTATTTAAAACTTTTTTACCATGCTCTAATCACTTAAAGCAGCTTCCAAATATCTGTGATAAGAAATTGCCTTTTCTCAGACTTGCAATAAAGCACAAGGAAAAAGAATAGTGAGACAAAAGAAAAAGAACAAACTCAGGTACAAGTTTGTTTGATTGATTTCTGAAAGATACAGTTCATATCTGAACAGATCAATGACCCCTAGTCATTGTGCAACTTCTGTCCAAGGAAGAGCACATAATATCATTTTTATGCCCTTTAATGCTTCTCAACTCACTATTGTCCATGTGTTACTACTGCTGTTGCTTCCACTCCCAGCACTTCTGCAAACAGGGACATACTAATCCCACCTTCTGAGATTCTTCATAGTACTGAAAAATTCCCAATTGTGTTTGGTTGAGAAAGGGCATGTGCCTTCGTATCTTACTGAGATGCCAGAGGATGGGCTTATAGGATAGCTGAGCAATTGATCATTGCCACCTTGTATTGTTTGTATTTTGCTATAATCCCAGATGCCAGAAGCCTTGCTCAATTTATGCCAGTTCTCAAGGCTTAAAGTCCAGGCAACCAGAAAGGCAGTTGATGGCTAGCCAGAATATTGTAGATTTTTTCCCCTAGGGAATGAAGCATAAATTTATTTATTTATATGCCACCGAAATATGGAGACTCATATATTGCCAAAGAAAATATCCTGGTTTGCCCACTTCCATCTAACTTTCTTGTGGCTTTGGTTACTCTTGCTCACTTCAGCTTTATCCAGCTCAATCCTGGATGAAGCGGACAGGCAAGCAGATCTAAAGAGGTCTAAAAATGCTCTGAGGAATATAGAATGTAGAACTACCAAATTCAGTAGAGCTAAAGCAAACCTTTTTTAAAAGCATTCTAAAAGCATTGAGGGATTCAATGTAAGTTTGCAAAACTTATCTAATATTATTTACTCCAAGGTTTTCTAAGTCAAAATTGGGTGGTAATGTGTAGTCTGGAGTTTTACATCCTCATCCTCGACTTCATCAAGTTGCGAGTACGTAATACCTTTTTACTCCAACCAACTATTTTTTTTTACTTCAACGAAGGATGTAGCCCCATGCATCAAATATCACGAAAGTTGAGAAAAATTGATATTAATGATGTGCATTAATATCAAACTTGAAAAGGAAAACCCTGATTTTATGAGCAAGGAGAAGATCATTGTAGAGTCTGAAATTGGACACCTCTCCCTTTGGATCCAAATGGCTTCTATTTTATGCTTTTGCTTCCACAGAACTATCAAATATTTGTCCTGTTTCCTCAAGACTGACAACCTTTTGTGTCTGTTTGTATCCTGCCTGTGCAATAATACAATATTATACTAATAGTGCAATATTCTACAAATAGTACAATAGCCCATGTTAACAAGGACCGTGCTAGATGTTGTTGGGGTTCCTGGACATCTAGTGAAAAATGGGCTACAGAAATTCACTGGAGAAAGAAATGGCAACCCACTCCAAGAAAACCTCATTAACAGCAACAAAAGGCTAAAAGATAGGACACCAAAAGATGAGCCTCTCAGATCTGAAGGAATTACAAGTAGCTTCAGAAAGAGTGAAGTGGGTGGGCCAAAGCCAAAAGGAAGTTGTGGATGTGACTGGAAATGAAAGGGAAATCCAGTACTGTAAAGAACAATATTGCATAGGAACCTGGAATGTAAGATCGATCAATCTTACAATTGATTTTAAGAAAGCTGGATGTGATAAAATATGAAACGGCAAGACTGAGTATAGACATCATGGGAATCAGTGAACTAAAATGGACAGGAATGGGTGAATTTAATTCAGATGACCACAATCTCTACGACTGTGGATAAGAATCCTTAGAAGAAATGGACTAGCCATCATAGTCAATAAAAGAGTGGGAAAAGCAGTTCTGGGATACAATCCAGAATGATCTCAGTTCAAATGCAAGGTAAACCATTGAACATCACAGTAATCAACAACAACACTGACTAGAACTCACACCAAAAAAAGATGTCCTTTTCACCATTAGGATATTAGAATGCTAAAGTAGGAAGTTAAAAGTTAACTAGAATAACAGGTAAATTTGGCCTTTGTGCAAAATGAAGTGGGGCAAAGGCAAACAGAATTTTGTCAAGAGAATAAGCTGGTCATATCAAATACACTTTTCCAAAAAAAAAAAAGCTAAAAGATAGGAAACCAGAAGAAGAGCCTCTCACATCAGAAGGAATTAAAAGTAGCTCAAGAAAGAATGAAATAGCTGGGCCAAAGCTGAAAGGATGCTCAGCTGTGGATGTGAATGCAGGTGAGAGGGAAGTACGATGCTGTAAGAAAC
>JANHZU010004861.1:7223-17378 GCA_032468055.1 Acrochordus granulatus
CGACCCTCGGTATTTAAACTCATCCACATTTACCACCACTACCTCTTGCAATTGCATCTTCCTACCATCCTCTGGATTTGGTACAGTATTCAAGTTCAAGCCAAGACCTTTAAAAGCTGATGAAGATTTAAGCAATTCCAGTGCCCAAAATAAATGGGTTTCATCAGTTCTTTGCCTGGTTCATGCAGCTGTTATAGGCAGACACAATTTATTTCCATGAGGCACTTTACACTATAGAAATGACACAGCATAAAGGCCAATGCTATTTAGTTCAACAAGGTGACTGGTGGTTCTCTTAACTTTTCCCTCTGATGCATCCACTATTTAGAAGAAGCTTTTATGCATATCCAGCAAAGTACAGAAGCATCTTCTGCTGAGTAGAAGTAGAACTGCTTGACACAGACTGTCATGAAAAAAAGCATTGTTTCTATTTTGATTTTAAGAAATTAAGAAGTGATGGAGGGCACATTCATTCCCAAAGTAGTTTCAATGTTTTGCTTGAAGCATTATCAAAGCAAGTAACTTCTTTTGGATAATCACACATATCCATTGCCAATTATATCCAAAATAAGTTGCGTGAAGTGAAAAATGTAAGAAAATTTGAAATATAAAGCAGAAAGACTGCATGGGAGAGAGGTATACCTTTAATGAATAAATGATACCACAAGAACAGCAGAGAGATATTCTGAATAAATCAGACTTCTAAAACTTCAGTGGAATAAAGTTACTGAAGTCAGCAAATGCTACAGCTTCTCTTTAAAGTGGATAAAGCAGTCCAGTTATTAGCAAATTAAAAATAACCCTTAAGTTCTCCAAGAATTCCATTGGGGATGTTAGTCACACACTTCTCATTGATTTTAATTTAAGTTCCTGAGAAGTTCACTAAAGCTGCATCTCCAGTGATCCTTTCTAAAACAAACAATTGGCAGTTTAATAAGTCATGATTTCTAAATCACATGCCTATACTGCTTCTAATGATGACTTAGGGGCAAAGCAAAGTAGCAAAGATGAGAAAGAAGCGATGAATGATAAAGAAACCAATATATAGCTCATGATCAAGACTAACCGCTGTGACTCTGTGTTCATTTCGTCTTTACTGGTGGATGGATTTAAAAAAATACTTTTGTACAGAAGTAAAAGGGTAATTACAGTAATAATGATACAGAACAAAAAGAAAGGTTGCCTGCTGTCAAAAAGACTTCCTTCCCTTATCCTGAATCAATATCAGCTAATCCTTAATAAATTTATCTTGTGCTATTCTAACTTCATTCCCAATGAGTGGCTGTTCAGGATTAAATTCCACTGAATTCAGTGGAGCTTTATTTGATGGCAAAGATTTCTGCCAGGGTAGGAAAATCACATGTCTTACACACGATGCCAGCCTTGCACCCTCTTTGTACACCCGACTTCTGTTGGACATGACTGCAAAAAATGAATGACAACGATTCCCACCATTTCAAAGCAGAGAGAAAAAACTCCCAACATTGTATACAACCCCTAAAAAGCATTCACAAAAATGTGAAATATCGATATAATCCTGAAATCCCACCTCTCAAAAAGAGGGAGAAAAAAATCCAGCTTATTGCATATTCAAATAATGAATGACCTCACCCAATCTGCCATATCATCCTATCCATTTTGTATACATAAAATAAAAATCTGATTTCCAGGCATCAAATATTTATCTAACTTTGATGTATAGAATTGTTCCAAACGTTTTTTCCTCCAGAATACCAGCATTATTATTATTAGAGTCAGGCAGGATACAAATTTAATAAATTGTTATTATTTGAATATAATACACATTCCTTATTTCATAAATAGTGTCTCTTACTATTCATTTTTTTTATTCTGATCAAGTCACCTTAGTTATATTCTCATTTGGTACAGCACAATTTCAGTCAAATTATTTTGAAATATTCTACAGGTGATTATTTTAGCATTCAAACCTTCCAAGAAGAGATTACTGCATTTAAGAAGTCATAAATCATGAGTTACAATGGTATAACTTAAAAGTGTTTAGTTAAAATGAAATGATAAATGTTGTTCATAATAAGACGTGATTTCAATTCTTAAACAATTTCACAAGAAGAAAAGAGATCACAATCTAGGGCACAGGATAGAATGTGCCTTTAGATGTTACTGGATTTCAGATTCAATCATTCTTGCCTTTTGACTTTGCTGGCTGAAGTTGACTAACCTGAGCTGGAGAGCATCATCTGGAAAACAGCAGGTTCTTAACCTTTGCCTTATCTACCATTTTTCATTGGAATGGACAATTTTGGGGGTTCAAGAATTCTTTTATGATTTGTAGAGGCAACAATAGGATGGAAAACAGCAATTATCAGGTGGGTGTCTCATATATGGGGAAATAATTTTTCTAGACTGAAAAGTTTTCCAGCTGTGATTTATGTGCTCAAAGCAAGGAATCAAAGATTTGTGAGATACTGCCCCACCAAACGTCACCTCCCATGCTATGGATAGGGATCATAGCAGATGGTTTTCTGTTCCATCAATGCTTTGTAACATTGACTTTTTAAGACTAAGTTATGGCTTAATGTCATTGTGACTCTCACCCGACTAAACAATTATACAACAGTAACCTTTCCCCTAATCATTCAATCATTCAAATTGACTGTTGAATGACACACCAAGGGCCATATTTCAGAAATGAATCAATAGAAAAATATTACACATATAATAAGAAACTTTTATCTTTTTAATTTAAATTTTGCACATGCTTAGTTCAAGCACTAAAATCAGCAGAATTTAATGCTGATTAATATCAGTTGTCTAATATTTGTAAGAGTAGACATTCTTGAAACTGAAGGAGCAACTCATATACAAATATTTCCTTTCAACCCAGGACTTCACTCACATGTCTGTTTCTCTTATTCCTCATTGTCTTATCCAGCTTCTAAATGGAATACTTTGATTGCCAACAAAATAATAAAGCAGTGCAGAACTGCAGGTATTCCTTTTCCTTGCCTTAAAAGTTCTTTTCATGCAATTATTTAATTATAACTACAACTGGTTTAAAACTCAGAGCTCAAGCTCACATTCACAGCAATATTTTTGTTCATTCTCCCAGGAGCTATAACACATTTTATGTTTCCTTAAAGCATTTTGTCTATGAAGCATTGTAATAATTGGCTTTAAAACTGTTGTTCTTCTCATTTTACATAAAGTGTCTTGTTCAGATAATGCTCTCAGATTTTCTTCTCCAAAGTTGGATGTCAGTTCAAGGGATGATTAAAGTTTCAGAGATCAGTAAATTGTTTAGAAAACTGTGCAAAGACAGAAAATTTTCTTTTTCTAGTACTTTTTTCAACCTAAGTCAAAAATAGGCAATCTTTTATTATTATTATTTTTAGGCACTTTAGAATTGTATCTGCTGTTATCAAAATAGTTGCAATGGGGAAATTCTTTTTTCAAAACATTCTGCTGGGTAAGGCTGGCCAGTAACCTTGTCAGACATCATCTTTTCAAAGTCGCCACTCAACCTGTATCAAACAGATAGATGAGGTTTCCAGTGGAATGTGAAATTTTCCAAATCTTTTTTCCAAATAATTTTCAAAGACAAGATTCCTTCCAGAAATAGCATTGTCATTAATAAGCAAACTAGTGGAAGTAGCTGCTTCATGATCTCTTGGACAGTATAGAAGAAGAAACCAGAGAAGTTGCAGATTGCTAAGAATATGATTTTATCATGAACTGCAGTATATTTGGGGCATTGTCCATAAATCTAATCACTCTAAAGTTTATTGAAGTCAGTTTTGCAAACTTTTTCATTCCTGCCAGCATTGAACACCAAGCATAGTCAGGGAACACCACAAACTAATCAGTGCTCCCTCTAGATCAATATAAGTCTGCAAAATAGTAATTGGGCAGTGTATTTTTCCCTGGGCTAGAGTAACAAAAAATCTCTGTGTTATTGTACTACATAAAGGACAAAATAAATTACTACATCTCCTGTGTTCTCAAGACATAATATGTGTGGTTGGCTATTTTGCAAAGCAGTCTGAGCTCTTATATAGGGGCACAGTTTCTTAGCCATCATTTTTCCTACACTGAATGCTGAGCCAGGATGACAGCACGATATCGTATTTTCCAGCCAGGAATTTTCTCAATACCTTCCCATTCCATCTGCAAAGCTGTATGTATGTCCTTGGGAAGAAGAGTAAAGGCCCACTTGAGAAGACAAAAATCAAAAGACAAAAATCAAAAGTAGATAAGAGTTTGATGCAGCACATAGATAAGCTGGGAAAGGGGATGAGAGACTGTGAAACTGAATAGATACTGACTGAAAGAATTAGAATTTTTTGCTAACAAAGTTGTTTGTAAAATGAACTAAATAATGCCAAGTTTAGACAGTAGGAATTGGGATGAGGCTAGTGGTTCCACAAACAACCATGGAAAACATTGGTGAGTGGTGACAAGCATCAAAGTTGGAGAAGTGCAAAGCCACATGTCAAAATGTCCTGACACACAAACCTTAGTATTGCCCTATAATAAGAACCAGGGCATCATACTTCATCTTTTTACTTTTGCAATAATTTTTAAGTTACTTTATTCATCCACTAGAGACCATGGGCATCCAGTGAGGGTGGGGGTAAATGATGACATCAGAATGCAAATTCTTCTTTTTGCACTTGCATTGCAGCGTAAAGTATACTTATAACATAAATCATACTCAGCAATACAGTATCATAAGTACTGTCCTTCAAGTTCCTGGGCTCAACAATCTCTCAAGACTTGGAATGCACAGATAACATTAGCACCATAATTAAGAAGCACATCAGAGAATGTACTATCTGTGTCATGTCAAGAAGTTCTACCTGCTACAAGAGTTGATGATACAGAGGAATCATAGAGTCTGTTCTTTGTACTGTAGTTGTTTGGTTCAATGCAGTAACCATCTAGGACAGGTACAGACTCCAATACACAATCAGGACTGCAGAAAGAACAATTGCAGCTGGCCTGCCCTCTATGGAGGACCTGTATATTGAGAGGGTCAAAAGAAGGGCAGAGAAGATATCTGCAGATCCCTCTCATCCTAGTTATAGCTTGTTTGAACCTCTTCCCTCTGGATGATGCCATAGAGTATTACATACCAAAACCCATGCCATCAGTCAGCTGAATACATGATTCATATGATATGAATTTAACCCAAAGTTCTGTCTAATGGCTTTACATACTTACCAACATATAGTGTATAACTCTACACTTTATAATATATCCTTTCTACTGGCTGTGTACTTTGGATGTACACTTTACTCGAACTTAATTATTATGTTCTTCTATTTACTGTTGTCTTACAAGTATACTAAGAGAAGCTCTACCACAGCCAAATTCTTTGCATATCTAACCATGCTTGGCCAATAAAGTATTTGAATCTGAATCTGAAGAAGCAAAGAATGGATCTTGCACTATGACATTATGGTGATTCATATTTTCTTCTTTTGATGAAATCTTGCTGCAGACAACCATGATGGAGAGTGGCTGAAATAAACACCAGTTGAATGGCATTTGTTACAAATTGAACTGGCCCAGTTACAAAGACGAGATATGTTCCTATAGCTAAAGATTATATGAGAAATTGGCATTTTGCCCATGTCAGGTAAAGAACCTGGAGATCTTTAGATACACGCTACCTAATTAATGTTAGCAGAAATTAGCCAATGGGTGAAAGGCCTAAAAACAAGAGCCAGAAAACATAGCTGAATCCAGAGAAGATAAACCCAGAGAAGATAAACCTAAAGAAAGACATAACAATTTTTCTCTCCTGCTTCAGAGGGCAGGATAGAAATCACTGGGGAGACCTGCAAAAATTTTTTAAAAGCCTAGCATCCAGCTAATGATTAGGAGAAAATTCAAAATGACGATGACTTTTTCTTCTATAGAGTCATTGAAGCAAAAGTTAATAACCTATTATTAGTAAAACTTCAATTGCATCATCATTGTAGAGCATTAGCAATCATACAGAGTTGCTATTGTCTATACTGGTTGAGAATTATGGGAGTAATAATTTGGGAGGTTGTGAAAAGCTACTAAGCTTTTTTTATTGATAAAAGGATCATATAGCACAAGTATATATGTCTACTACATGCCTACTAAAAACAGCATATCCCATTATATAAAAGAACTATGTTAACTTTAACTCTTATTTAACCATCAGTCAGCATCCTTCTCTATGATTTCATCTCAGATTTCTTCTTGAGTCTGGATTCTCTAACTGAATAAAGTCATGTAACCTTCTTTAATCTATTGAAATGAAATAGGTAGCCTCACATTTCAGTCCATCTAGAACTGTCAGAGCTAGAAGATTAAGTTTAATGAAAGTTGGGTATTTCCCTGCTTCTAGCATGATCCAAGAATCACCAAAAAGATTAGCTGGATTGAACTATCTGGTTGAATGCTTTTGTCAGCAAACATCTTGTACATGTGGACCAACAGTTGTTTGAATCATTTCATTCATTGTTTGAATCCCTTTATGGTAGAAAGGGTACATTATGTAACTTCATTTATCCTGTCAAGGTATTTTTAGTTTAATAGGAATCCCCCACTTTACAAACGTGAAAACAGCCATTTCTGGAACAAGGCAGCACATATATAATTTTCTCCAAACTATTTTCTTCATGCTTTAGCTCTCCGGTCCCGCTTTGTTGTTTTTGCATCAATTCCTTTTTCTCCCTGCACCCCACCCCCAAAGTAGCTTCTTTTCTTTTTAGTCAAGTATTGCTGGGTTTATGGGAGAAAGAAATCTTTTTCATTTGGGGGAGGTTGCCAGATAAAATAGGTGAAAATAAAGATGGAATAAATAGGGATTTAAACAAAACTGATAGACTGAATTTGATTTTAGTGGAAGAAGGTTACTTGCTTGGGGATACTACAGTTCAATTTGTAGGAACATTCATTGCAGAACAAATATTGAAAAAAATGTTCTCAAGAGAATTTTGTAAGGATGGGTAAAGAACTAGTTTTGTTGAGAAAAATTTCAATAAGATTTCTGAGGATGATCTGGGATTCAGGTGGTATGTTTATTGGAATTTATTAATTCAATGTTTAAGAATGGTTTTGATACATGAGCTCTTAATGTGCTGTGGACTGGATTCTACTTTTTAGACAATGCCACTGAAGATTCTGTTGTGCTTTACTCATATGAGGATTCCTAGAGGAGCACGATGATAAAGACTGAAATATGTTTATCCTGATAATCCTCCTGAAAGAAGATGATAAAGAAGTTTTTAACTGACTGGAAGTCATTCTGGAAGTTTCTGCTGGTGAATTAGAACAAAGGAATCTTCATGGATGGATTTGATGATTTTGGGATATGTCTCTATGTTTATATGAAATATTATATAGACTAAAAACTAAGATAATTAAAATATGGACCTATAGTGACAGAACGGAAATGCTTATTATAATAGTAATTTTTTTTTTTTACAATTCACTGCTTAGTCTCCTAACATTGCTTAGTTACTATGGGCATTAAGTATACTTTAAGTATAATTATTCTTAGTAGCTTTCTGAAGATTTGATTATTACAGTTCAGAAGATTTATATTTGCTGTGTGAGACATGTCTGAGTCATATAAAGAATGTTTCCTATGTTATATAATTTTTATTATATTAATTTGATCAGACTGATAGAAGGAAACTTTTTTTTTCTTTTTATATTGATTTATGGGTAGAAATTCAGTCAGAATTGCATTGGGGTGATGGGCAGGTTTTTTTCTTTTTATGTATAGTTTTTTTGGGGGTATTTTATATTTGTTATTGTTATTTTACAATTGTTATTGTTATTTTTCATAACAATATGCTATTGACAAATTGTTTGTCTTCTTGTTTTATTTTTTATACGTTGCATTCTATCTTATTCACTTGAAAAATAATAAAAAATTGAAAGTAGAATAATATAAACCTGAAATGAATTCCTGTAGGAGAAAATTGCCTTTCCCCATTAAAATGTCCAACCCAGGAAAGCTGCACAATATTAGTCTCAAAATAATCTCATTTTGATTTGGTTTTGTATAAAAAGGAATAAAGAGAAAATGGGACAGACTTTTAAGATTCTATTACTCTAGCCGACAAGATTGTATTGCTGAAATCCCTCTAGTGTCTGCTTTTTGATCTAGCATACCTCAAAGGGCTGACACACTGGAATTCTTGTGTTAAAACTTTTATCTTCTGTCTAATAAAAATGATTTCTGTAATGGTATGTAAGAATGATCTTGAGGGATGAGGGATCTTCCTAGGGAATTATCAGACAAGAGAGACAGAAGCCCAAAATTGTTTAACAGCCAGAAACCCTCCCTAATTGGTCAGGCTCTTAGAAATGATTCTTTAATATCGCCTTACAATAAAGTCGAATTAGCTCATTTGGTTGTGCTTCTTGTCTGATTTGCCTGTGAGAGTTGACCATTTCCCATAACTTTTGGATCCTCCTTCTTTAGATTAACTGTTTCCAGTGCAGATTGCAAGGAGGATAAACTGATCTTCCATAATTCTGTTCTCTCAGAAATCAATGTATGCACGCATGTGTGTACATACATGCGCTCATATTCTGTGCAAAAGATGAAATTGCTGTAAAAAACATGATGGGCAGATTTGGAATTCTGAGAATATCTCCTTGAATAGCCACACAAAATGCTACAAAATGATTTCCTGATGAGTGTGACTAAAGGAACAAAAGGAAATTTGTACAGAATATTTTCTGAAATATTTCCTAACCCTAGGATGTTCCTGATCATTCTAGTCAATTTTTTTTCCTGTGAACTTTGCCTAGTCAAAGTTCCAAATCAAGTACTGGGACTAAAACTATCCATGTCTTAATGATTTTTTCAAAAAGTGCACACAATAGGAAAAGCCTGTGTATTTTAAGAGAAATATCCATCAAAATAGTTCATATTTTCATGCAGACTTTTTTCCTGTCAAAATTATAAATTTAATGCAGAAATAGATAACCATGCATTCAACACAAAGATATATGGATATTTAAAAAAAAGTAAGTTTTTTTTTAGCCACCGAGAGTCTCTGGGTTTCGGCGGCATATTTATTTATTAAATAAATAAATAGTTATGCTTTATTTTTCTTGCAAGAGATAGGAGAATATTTCAATTCAAATCACGAAAATACATATAACAAAGATTGTTATGAAGCAGTGACAGTACAATGAATAGACACACTTGTCAAGTACTGAAAATTATTCTATATGTTATCAATACAATTATTTTACAAATTGAAAAAGAGCTCAATATATAGTTAATTGTATGGAAGTTTCTGTAATACCAGACTACAGTGATATTACTGATTGTTTGGTGTGACACAATAGATTCTCATACTTGATTAGGCATATACAAGAAAATGGACATCTGTTTTCCAAATTGCTCTTTTTCCCCTTGGTTACTCAAATATCAAATCCATGGATGTTCAGAGTAATTATATACTCCTTGGACAGTAACACAACACTGCTATTGAGTCCACCCATTGATCTGTAATGTAATGCTTCTTATGGTACCTTTGGCTACGGTCTGTGTACTATATGAATTTACAAGATTTTAATTAGTCAGAGATTGAACTGTATTAATTTTCTAATCTTCAGCAGATTTCATGCTCTTATGCAACTGGTTAAAGTTGCTTCATTCAAGAAAGCAAATGCACAAATGGGGTGTTGAATAGTGACATATACCAAGAACATGGACCTTGAATTAACTATTTATTTTATGAAATGCCATTTTATGGCACCAGAGAAAGGAACCCCATGCATCATTTTTATTTCAACAAATCGTTTAAAAATGTAATGTGAAACTTACACATGGTATTTGCAGTTTAGTCCCATTTATCAGTTCCTGTCTATTGTTACAGAATCAGCTGCTCTGGTATAAAACACACACAGAGAAAGAGTCAGGAAAACAACATTCAGCAGTGGCATTTGCAGGAAGTGTTTCAAACCACATTAGTACAGTTCACAATGAAGACTTACTATTGTATGTTGAAAACCTTTCAGGTACTCCAAGCTTTATTCCAATTTTCACATCTGAATTTAGTCTGATGGTTAAAACAACAACAGTAAATGTATTTAGAGATAAATATTTCTTTTGGAGACTCTTTCTGTTTACTGTAGATTTAAATTATTTGAAAAAAAAAAAAAACA
>JANHZU010004861.1:61639-89996 GCA_032468055.1 Acrochordus granulatus
AAAGCCACAGCAGGAAAGTTTTGAACAGGAAAGTGTATAAAGTAACACTATGCATTCTTGCCTGGTCTGAAGATAGGACAATCCCACACTTTATCATTGGGAACTATTTAGCTTTTCTTTTTAATGCAGTGCCAGAATTAATCCTTACTTTCTTGAATAATATTATTATTCTGCAAAAGAGGCTCATGTTTTTTCAACATTCTGAGTGAATGATTTCTTTGAGTGATTCTTTATTACGGTTATGAAGTCATTCTTAAGTACTGCTATTGAACATGTTTCCAATATGATGCAGACTCCTATTTTCTTCATCAATTAATGTTCCATTGGAAAGATCCTTAATTGTTCTCTTGCTTTGGGATTGAATTGAAACTTGAGAAGCTACAGAATTATGGAAGGATGATTGCCCAGTGAATATCACACATTCACACAACCTACTTGTTTATTTTATAACTAAAAATAGTTGTGCCAAACAGGCATATTTATTCAGTTATAAAATAAACAAGTAGGTTGTGTGAATGTGTGATATTCACTGGGCAATCATCCTTCCATTCTATTAAGAATTAAAATAGTTGTGCCAAACAGGCATATTTATTAATTCTTAATAGAATAGCTCTAACTCAGGTTGAACTTCTTTAGTGTTCTCTGGGCTTGGTTGTTTGCTTGCAGGCATTTCATTACCCTATTAGGTAACATAATCAGTGCTAGGTGGCTCTCAATTTATATACAGTACCTTGTGTCTGTGTAGACACATGGCGATAAATCATATTTACACATCATTCAAAAAGCTAAGAAGAACAGAATGCATAAACAGGGACTGAGTCCAGAGAAACAGTCTATCAGAAAATAATACCCTAATCAAGGAACTACCAAGAAGAAAACTATACCCCCACAAACACTGGCAGCACAAGCTACTGTGTATAAACAATGGGCAAGCCCACACTCTGATGATATTACCTAGCTGGGTAATGAAAGAAACAGTCAAACTCAAAAAGTGCCAAGGACTTCACATTTTAAGTTTTATTAATGGTCAACGAATGAAATAAATTTTGATTTGAAATAAGTACAAAACTGCCATGCATGATCATTTCACCAACATTTTATTCTCTCTGGAAAAAGATATCAAGCATACATTATTTTGTCAGCCAAATCACAAAAGATGAAAAAAGCATGAACTTTTTTCAGCCCATCCCATTTCAATAATTATCAACATATGGAAATCAGAGAGGAAATCTATTCCCTTCCCAAAATGGAACAGACAACAGAAAAGAAGACAGTTGCTCTGCTGCCAGTGACTCATAGCTCTCAAGATGCACTTTGTAAATCTGGTAAAGAAAGAGAACTGGTGGTAAGTGTACACACACACACACATGCATACAATATATGGAGAAAGAGAGACTGTTCATTTTATATCAATCACCCAGAGCTTCATATTTTATGAAAATGTTGCACCTCTGGTCACATTTCACAGAATAAGGCAACTTCTCAGAGAAAAGCATCATTTTTAGACTTCATCTAAAGACTAAACATCTTCTGGATAGTGGGGGTGAAAATAGGCCTCCAGATTATAACTTGCATAAAACTAATTTCATCATCCTTGTTTCCAGAGATCCTCTATCATAGGGGTTTACTGTATCCTCCTAAAAGTAGTGGTTTAATAAATTCCATTTGCCTTACTTATGTTTCTGAGTACAGCAGGGATGGAGAACATTTGTCCCTTCAGATCCTACTGAACTACAAATCCCAGTATCATTTACCATTTCTAATTGAAACCGATTGGAATGTAACTTGGAAAAAAAAGAAATCAGTATCTAGAGTTTCTTCATTCTATAGTTTCCAGAAGTAATCCCCATTCACTATAAAAGACACAACAAAAGAAATGAATCACATACTTCATGTTTAAAGCATCCTGCTCAGTATCACCAAATAATTAAAGGTTGAGAGAAACTCAAATGTTTGGCTGGGGAATATGTTTAAAAGGAAACGAAGAAAAGAAAGAAGCAAGCAATGACTTTCTACTGTTCAAAGTGTGAAGTACTTGAAAGAAAGAATGTGATGACATTGAGGTGACCTACAAAATCAGAAATGCTCCATACCTTAAGTACCCAAGAGAAATCAGAGGGAAAACAAACTCTCTCTTTAAGGTTGTTAGACCTGCCAGGATGCACAAAGTGCTAACTGCCAGATGAATTCTGCTATTTTTATGGTTCCTTGTTTATTTTCCAAGCATACTTCCCTATAGCCCGATGAATCTGTTATCACACTAAGATAGAAATGGTATCATGCAAAATGTGAAACTATTTCTCCCTCTCTTCTCTCTCTCTCTCACACACACACACATGTTTTATTCACCCTTCATCTTCTGGCACGATCCAAGAGCAGCAGTTTAATGCCCCACGATATTGTAGTCTTAAAAAAGGTTTCCAGGCCGTTACTAGCTTATCAACCAACAAACTACTGATGTCCTTGGGTGACTCCTCTATGGCTTTCTTTCATGGAGTGAATTGATGGAATATAGAAATGGGCACACTTTGCTTGGGTAATTGTTACTGTTTAAGAAGTTTCTATTCTCTGTGATGTTTTGTTTGGTTTTTGTATTTTCTTGTCTAAATGATGTATATGCTCTCACATCCTGTCTATAGTGAAAAGTCTAGCAGACCCTGAGAATACGGAGAGAACAAAGCCTTTACAGAAAAGATTATTGAGTCCAGGAAAGGGAAAAAAAATGTGAGAAAGAAACTCAGAGTGACTCTGCCTTAATTATGTTAGGTATAACTTGAGCTAGAAAGTTGTGTTGGCAAGCTTGCAAGATGCTGTTGCATTACCCTACTCCCAATAAAAATAATTCCAGCAATCCCAAACAATTTGCTGAGATGATCTTCTCAAAGGGCCTAATACTGTCTATGATTTTGATAAATACCAGTAAAGACAACATTCAAAATGATCTTGGAAGCCGAGGACTTTGAACTAAAACCTACAGCCTGAAATAAAATTCAGCCTGAATAAAAGTAAAAGGCTGGTACAAAATAGATGAACAGTATTAAGAAGGTCTGATTCAGCAGCTGAGGGGAAAAAAGCTATTCGTGTCTTAGCAGTTCAAAGTTGAACATGAGTCTTTAACTTCAATAACACTTATACCTGTACAAAAAGAGCTTCAAGATACCTATACTGTTTTTCTTTGGAGTGAAAAGCACATTTTATGTATTTATTTTTGAATGACTATGGTAGACTTGCTCGCCATAACTCAGAATGATTATGGAGTGTAGAACCCCAGCAGAAATGGGGTCAAAATAAGGGCAACTTCATTCTGTAAATGGTAGGAAAAGAAACAGAGCCAAGAGCCAAGAGAAGAGAAAAATTGGAACAGAGGGTCCATCACGACTCCATATGTTCTCGGTGGGGGTCCAAAGGAAAGGGCTTAGTTGAAAAGGCCTGAGTTGGAGAGAAACTAAAACAAAGACAGCCTTGTATTCAGAAGACTTCTGCATGTTATAGAAGAGGAGTGGGCAAGTCAAAGTTCCTTAATTAAAATAAAATAAATGTGAAGTTCTCAACTTCATTGAGAACTTCCTGCACTGATCATTAATTCTAATCAATTTGCTCTTTTGAATTATTCTTTGCTCCATAAACACTTACACACTTATTTATCTGAACCATTTTTCCTATCTTTTCAGTTTAGCACAGCTACATTAAAAGCTTTCTCTTACCCAAAGACTTATCTATTTGAGAAACAACAGGGGACAGGAAAAACAAATCCAGGCACTAGCCTTGATTGCAAAATCACTAAAATGAGCAACTAGGTTAGAAACAGCTCAAGGAAAAAAGTTCACACTGTTGGTCAGGGGAATGACCCAGTTTCTATTATCTCCATCTTGGCCTGCAGGAATGTCTGCTGCCAGGTGGTAATCATTAAAAGAAGGAAAAAATCACATAGAACAGACTTTTCAGAGCTTATGATATACTTCAAGGGAGAAACCAGCCCATGACCTCAGAAAAAGCCAGATCTACATTGAGTGACCAGTAGTTCTTGTTTTATTGCTTTCTTTACCTTTACAGTTTTGTAGAAAAAAATACAGAAAGAAAGGCATATATAGCTGGATTAAATTATATATGGAATATAGGAATCTAATGAATAAACGTTTGAATAAGTTTAACTGTTGGAATACTGAGATGGAAGACTGGATAAGCGAAGCTATCAGAGAAGAATTTCACAAGGGTGGCACCACCGCAGAAAAAGCCACATCCCTGATGCTTGCCAACTTGTTTCACCTCAGCAGTGAGCTAGAAGGCTAGACTCTGAAGTGTCTCTTAAGGCTTCAGCCAGGTCATACACTTCAAACTTCAAACAAAAATCATAGTCAGCATAAATGAATTTCCTGCTAATAAGGTATTACTCCGGCAGCTAATGATATTTGAGGCAGGTCAAATGAGGTCAAAGGAAATCCTCAAGTCACTTTCTCTAACTCACACCCACAGTAATTCTGCAAAGACAGCATCATGTATCACTCACCATCGATGTCACTGAACCAGTGCAAAGTTTGCTGGCACACTATTCTGCCACCCCAAAGACTGGAAGAAAATTCTTTAACGGGGTCACCAGGAAGAATCCTGTATGACACAGAATATTGGTCTAGATCCAGCAGCACTTCTCTTATATTCTTAACAGCCAACAAGACAAAAGATCCTATTCTGATTGGAAAAGATAAAAAAAAGGTCAAAGCTTTTCTGTTTCTCTTTTTACACACTCTTCTTTTTCACTCAAGCTGTTAAAATAAAATTCACTTTAAGGGAAACTTGATTGTAATATCATCTGATCTAAATGGTATTTCATGGTGTTGGTGAAAAAAATCAAGATAGATTTAATAATAGGAAGACATAGAATTTTTTGCTATATGGATTGCTAAGAAAGAGGTGAGGGTGACTAGTCAGAGTGAAGTATTATATTTTGATCGATAGCAAAACTTAATCTGTTTTGATTGCTAATGATATATTACTGCTTTTTCTTTTGTCTTCCACCAATGGAGTGAAATGTGAATAGTTGAAAGGGTGATATTGCTGAAGATGCCCTTTTCAGTTTGGACTCACCAGAGGTGGAGGAGGAGGAAAAGGAGGAAGTGGAGGAGGAGGAGGACTCCCAACTTTGTGCATGATCATTATTTCCAGTGTGAAAGATATTAGTAACCTGTGGCTCAATAAGTTGCCCGATGGTCTCACAGTTCAGATGTTCTCTATATATTTAAACTAGGTTCAGAATTGAAGAGACATTGGGAAGTTTCCTACCTACAGTAGTTAAAATGCAGACACATTCACCTTATAAAAAATGTTAAGCAGTGGAAGGAAACTTGCTGGGCATGAATTGTATTTCTGCAGCATAGATCAGAGATACTGTGTGTAGCGGGGAACCAGTGGAGGAGAAATGTGAGCTGAAACAAGAACAAACAGACAAGAAAGCCTGCTAAGCAGACTGAGTAGTAGAAGGAACCGTAGCTTTTAGAGGATGTGTGTGAGGACACCTGGCCAAGAGAGATATTCAGGAGCTGGTGAAGTTGGAAAAATTCACAACACAAACCACCAACCAAGCTTAGTATACTGTAGGATAGAATGCATAGCCTATGATTCACAGCCTTGCCAAAAGATGCTAGCAAATGTTTGTATGACAGAAATGGGAATTAGCACCTAGGAAATTACCATACAACCATATTTCATTAATTTTTTTAACTGTAAGTGATTGCCAATTTAGGTTTTATCTGAATTCCTGTTATTATTTTGGATATGCTCTATCCATTTTTGAAGCATGACACTGGCATAACATTCAAAATGCTGAGTGTAGACCACACCACAAAATGTGGCAAGCCTTTGCCATGGCTCTTCTGCTGTATGTTTTCCATTGTCCTTTCCATCCTTTTAAGTATGTTTCTTAAAAATAAACAGAACGACTTGGGGGGAGGGAAAATGATTGATCCAGATTATTTAATGATTGGCCAAGCATGTTTGTAACCCATTGGCATTTTCCAAGCCACCAGAAATATGACTGTGAATAATTTCAGCAAATAGTATTGTAAAAAAGGTAAAGGTAAAATTTTCCCCTTTCTGTTGTGCCCAGCTCTGGGTGTGTGTGTGTCTGTGGGCTCATCTCCATTTCACACTCGAAGAGCCAGTGTTGTCCAAATATGCTTCTGTGATCATGTGGCCATTATGACTATACACTGAGGCACACAGAATGCATTACCTTCCCACTGAGGTGGTACCTATTTACTACTCGCATTTTTACATCCTTTCAAACTGCTAGGTTGGCAGGAGCTGGAGCAAGTAACGGGAACTCACCCCGTTATAGGGTAACTTTAAGTAAACAAAAATTGGAGAACTGTGAAATTAAAACTGTTAATTTTATCAGTTCCACCCTTCTGTCCCTTTCCTGGATATGTGTATTCCTCTTCTTTTTCTTATTGTGTTTCTGTTTTTTGCTAGTGCTCTCATTTAACCTTCAGATACTCAGCAGTATTAGATTTGTTAAGTCAATAGCCTGGTCCATAATCCCCTTTCCCCCCTCTTTTGTTTTATCCTCTGTGCTGCTTTCACTTCTTAGACATCATCGTCTTTATGTTTCCTGCATATTAAGAATGAGCCTCTTTTTGTCTGCAGTGCTTATTGTTAAAGCACCTGCACTAATTAATTTCATTAATTGGATTTTTTTTCAAAAAAAGAAAGAATTCAATCTGAGCATCAATTCCAGTTTAGTTTGCTTGAGCTATTGAGGAAACTTGATTCATTGATTGTAATTGGACATTGATTTGAATCTCTCTCATATCCAAGTGACATGGAAATATGTTTACCAGAATAGAATAGATCCAAAGGCCAGAGGCACTTCTCATCCTTCTGGCCCATAATCAGTAGATGGTTAAGACAAAATATTACTAAGGCTAGGAGAAGGCATGCAAACAGTTTTATTAAGCTGAAAAGATGCAAAATAAAATTGCTACAGATTTCTGTAGGAGCAGAATTGAGAGGGAAGCTCAAAAGATAATAGAAAATGAAGGAAAGTGATAAGGATAGTTAAAATGTTATCCTCCAAGTTCAACGTAGCAAAACAGTACTATAAATCCAGAGAAGCAGGCAGAGACCATGGTTCTGATATGATCTAAGTTTCATAAATGCAGGTTAGCAAGCTGAATCAGACTTCCCTATGCAAGAGAAAATATAGCCATTATGTTTCCAGCATTTTTCTGGCATCAACACAACTGTGTTTGAGAACCAGCAGTAGAAAATACCCAAATTCATCCTCAGGAGCAATTCCTGTCTCCCTTTACTCTTCAGAAATCCAGCACTGAAACTGTACAATCCATACCACTCAGTACATTATTATTATAATCTAACTTGGGGGTGATGGCATATCTTTGAAATTACTTTCCCAAGTTACAGATTCTAAAAGTGAAAAAGTGTTCACAGAACTTGCATCTTGGTTATTCTTCTTGGCTCCTCAGTAAATTATCCTTCCCTTTTATCTTATGATTAAGTTTTACTCAAGGTAGTCTTGATAATTTGTTAGAGGCACCAATAATTTTTTAATCATTTAAAATACCCTTCATTTTTCTCTTCTTCCAGATACCTGACTCCATTCTTTTTAACAATTATGCATATTTTATAAAATATTCAGAAGCTGATATTTAAGTCTACATCGCATGTAATAGTTAAAGTAGAAAGGATAAAAGAAATTTGATGGTGATGGTGGTATTTATTTATGCAAAGAGCTATCCACTATTAAAACTAATATAAAGTAAAGCAGAAAAGAAGAAGATCATTTCAGCTTTCTGGCAAAAAAATAAGCAACAAAATATTAAAATAATGTGGACATATTACTTTTTTAGCAATAACTTAATGCAACATCAAAGCCTAAAACTCCAACCATCAGCATAAAGAGACAGAAATTTATCTCCTGAAGTCTTTTTGTTTCTTTTTTCTTTTCTTCCTGAGATGTTAACCTAGTCTTAATCACTTAAAAAGGAGCATCAAGACATGTGAATCACCATGGCACTGCATTAAGCTAACCACATGAAAGCTCTTCATTTCTCTTCTTCTCTAGTATGGCAACTTATTGTTTTTTTAGGATAACAAGAAAGACTAGCCAATACTAATAACAACAACCACCGAATCTGAGACTGCATTCTGAATATATTAATGTTTTAAAAAATTTCCTTGGGCTTCATATTGAAAAAAATTCCTTGGGCTTCATATTGAAAACAATTCCTTGTACATTAGGGCTCTTCCCAAATTCCCATTTATAGGTTTTCCTCCTGTCCTCCAATAGTAGAAATCAATGCCTCCACATCAGCTTTTTGCAGAACCTCTAAGACAAGATAGCAAGTTGCTTTTTTCACACCTGAGACTCTGTCCATGCAGGGAAGGAGTCTGTTGTAGCTGTGGGGGAGCAAGGAACAGAGGAAGTGGTTCTTCTCTTTCTTTACTGCCTATGTCTCTCTCCTCCAGGTGTGAATTTGTCACCACTCTCTACCATGGTGATATGCAATTGTCTTTATCTTGTTCTAGTCATTGGGCTGACAGTAAGTGCAGACATAAAGGCTGTAATCATCTTTGTGAGAAGTGACAGAAGTTACCTGTATGACCATCAGCCTCACTGAATATCTTTAATGAGGGTAGTAATCCTATTGGGTGACTAAAGAAGAAGAAAATTTTGGCAGCCATTTGAGGCTTTTCTCTCTCCAGCAACCAAAGGAGAAATGGTCAGAAGCTTAAATCACTGTGGACAGACTGGTGAAGGTAGTCCTGCAACTCATTAATTGGAGTTTTGCTGGTCACTGACCTTGCTCAGACTCATCCTCCATGCAAATCAGAAAAGGATATAAAAGGAGCATTTATACCAGTTTTCCCATGGAAAACACTACTTTCTCATTGGATATTTTTGATTCAGCCTCATCTTAACCCCAAGGTGAAGGTTCTACTGTGAGGACATGTCCTCAATGACTTGAAGACTTATAGTTGGAGCAAGGTGGCTGTATGATTGAGTGCTTAGTTTGTAATAATTTTAGGTATTATTGAGGCTGATGATATCATATGACTTAGTCATATGTGGAAATCATTTTTTTTAAAAAAATGGTGGATATATTTGGAGACGCAATTTGGATTAATTGCAATTAAAAGTAATCTACCCTCTGAAATGGCCAGAGTCTTATTCCTGACATTCCCTGGGTTTTTTGCCATATTTATTTATTAAACTTATTTGCCACCCATCTCACTAAAGCAACTCTGGATGGCTTACAATAAAAATAATAAAATATACACCTCAATCAATACAATAACAGCAATAAAAGTTAAAAGGGGTTCACAAGATGGTGAGAGGCTAAAACAGAGGTGGAGTTGCCAGTCTAATAGCCACCTCCCAGAAAACATGCATCTACCTGGACCCCAAACTAGCTCACAACGCCACACTTTTAGGCCTTTATGGAAGGCCTAAAGGATAAAGGCTAATCTCACCTTGGGCGATATGATGTTCCATAGGATGGGCACCATGGCAGAAAAGGCCCTTCCTCTGGGTTCCACCAGCCAAAATTCCCTAGCTGATGGAATCTGTAGGATGCTTTTATTGCCGAAACAGGTGGGGTGGATCCATAAGCTGGATCCATGCCATGAAGGAATTTATAGGTCATAACCAACATCTTGAATTGCATACAGAAGCAATTCAAGGTGTTGATTATTGCCTATATTATTATTTTGAGTGAATGAAAATGTCTAAAATAACATATATACTGAAATCTTAAAAAGGCATCTCATTGGGCAAAGCAGCTTTGCAGGGTTGAAATCAAGTCAAGAAGGAGAATAGCACAGGGAAAGGATTAATTATAATGTCTCTGCACCTTACCTCAATTCTGATATAAATTGTCGCTTCTCCTGCAGATGGATTGGCAAGTAAAAAATGTTTGCTAAATGAAAAATATTCCATATTAATCAATGCCTTCCATACCTCAAAATTAGAGCTTTGTAGGTCTCAGTCCCTTCCTTCCTTCCTTCCTTCCTTCCTTCCTTCCTTCCTTCCTTCCTTCCTTCCTTCCTTCCTTCCTTCCTTCCTTCCTCCTTCCCTCCCTTTCTTCCATGTCACTTTTATTTAAATCACTGTATTTCAGTTATTAAGTCATTTTTTTTCTCACCAATGAGACTTCTTTATGCTTTTCAAGGAGAAAAAAGTAAAAAAGAGTGATATCTTTAAATGTTGGCTCAATAGTAAACAGCAATATCAACATGGGAAACCCTGTGAGATTTCTGCCGTAGCCTCTCCTTGCATACTCAGTCTAGTAAAAATCCCACCTATATTATACATGCCTCTCACAGGGATACTGTAAGTGGCATTGGTAATGTTACAGAATAACAATCAGTGTGTCAGCATACACTAAGACCTACCTGAGATTTTACTTATTAACTGCAAAATTATCAAAGTTACAACATTACATCCAATAGACAAATATGTTTATATCAGTCTGTTTTTCTATCTGTTGATCTATCTATTCTCTCTCTCTTTCTCTCAACCCCATTTCTCATTTTCTCTCTAATCTTCAAGCTTCTTTTCTGACATGTCTGAATGCAGACATTCACCAAAAGTTATAGCTTCATCCAAAACTTTTTTTAACAGATTGTTATCATGAAATAACAAAATCCATGCCCACAGATGAAATTAAATGTGTTTTTAGGCCATAAGCTAAAAGCCCACTAACACTACCAGGCAAACTTTGCCTAGAAATGTTTGTTAACTTGAACCCCTCTTTCTTGCTGTTTTTATTTAATTTGCCAACCAGCTGTCTCCCATAAAAAGATATCTGTTTTTAGTTACAGATCTGCTTAGAAATAAAAACTCACCATAAATTCACAACCATTTGCATATATTTTTACAGTTTTTAGTTTGCTGAAAATTTAAAAATAAGTTTATATGCTCAGACATGCATAAGTACATATACATATACTACATGCACATATTTGAGGAGAGAATAGAGTAAATATACATTTCAGTACGTACCCATTTACCTGTATGCAGTTGCACACACATCTATGCATACACTTCTTGGATACCCAGTTTTCAGCTGGGGGTATAAATCAGGAACTGTTATTTCTGATCCAGATAAAGACCCCTTTTATTGTCTCTAGGCTTTGTATCATATTTTACTTCATTTTTTTTCACTGATTTATTTTATTTTACTATGCTAAACTAAACAAAGGAAAATACAGTTGTATACAATAGCATTATGATAAAACCACATTAACTTCCATCTTAATGAGAAAAGAGAGAGGGGTTGGGGTGGAGGACTCATAACTTATGATATATGAAGAGTACATATTTACCATATTGCTCACTCCTTTGTTACCAGAGGATGGTGGTGGTGGAACCTAATTCAAGTATTGACAAAAAATACATAATTGAAAATAATTGGTTGGTGCAGGTATTTGTCAGTGGG
Organism: Acrochordus granulatus; assembly: GCA_032468055.1. Taxonomy (NCBI): domain Eukaryota; kingdom Metazoa; phylum Chordata; class Lepidosauria; order Squamata; family Acrochordidae; genus Acrochordus; species Acrochordus granulatus. Next base: position 73,093 of record JANHZU010004861.1, read on the forward strand.
TAGTATAAAAGAGATTGTTCACCCAAACCCTGTGCCCCCCAAATTTACAAGTAGTAAAAGCTTTTTATCAATACAAGTTCCTGGTTAATACAATTTCTTGACTTGGACATGCTTCCGTCTTGTCAAAACATCATTGAAGCGGAATTCAATAGATTTCTTGGAATATTACTAATTACTGTAATGTTCTACAGTTCTGTATAGAAATGGCTTATTTTATTATTAATGCTTGCAATGCAGTAATTCATTCCGTCTTTCATTTTTCAACTGATAAATACAGAAAGGATCCATGTTTATTTCCAGGTTCCTGTAACATACGGAGCTCTTCTGTGCAAATTCCTCTTGTATCAAATTTCTATTTGATAGCATATCTGATTTAAGTTTCCCTTGACATCATTCTTTTTTAATGTCCTTAATGTTAATATTTAAAAAATGAATTTTGTTGATCTAAACATGGTCTCTCTCTTTTTCTACACACACACACAAAATTTGGGAAACATATACCATATTTAGGAAACTTATTTTTTCCTAGATATGATATTTCCTGCATTTCTTACAAAAAAATGGTTTGTTCTTTACTCTACTTTACCTTACCTTACCTGGATCAAGAAAGATGAAAACTCATAAATTCTCTTCAGTGTTGATCCTCTTGTTTGAGATGAGTCTGTTGGCAGATCCAGCAAATCTATGGTGAACTTCTCCACCATTTATAATCCCAGCTGCTCTAAAAATCCATAGAACTGATCCTTCCTTATTAGCTATCAGACCCTAAATTCGGCTTCTATTTTTTTTAGATGGACAATACTTAACTGCCAGCTAGTGGGAAATAGATATGGTACCAATCTCTTGATTGGTCAATATAAATCACAGATGCTTAAAATGCAATCTTACTTCAGCATGTGGCTTCCAGAGGTTAGGAAAGAGAAAACAGCAACAGAGAGACTAATCCTTTATTCATTAAAAGGAATGGAACTTTAATCACATTTTAATGAAGATATAGGCAAATAAAATCCAGCTTTGTCCTAGTTTGTCAGTGGTGGCCGAGCAGTTAAGACACTGAGATTGAAGGCTGACAGCCCGAGTTCGAGACCCAGGCACTGCGTAATGGGGTGAGCTCCTGCCAACCTAGCAGTTTGAAAGGATTTAAAAATGCAAGGAGATAATAGGGACTGCCTAATTTGGTGGGAAAGGTAATAGCTTTCCTTGCACCTCAGCATATTGGCTATAATCCAGTAAATGCCTAACACATCTACATTTCTCATGTCTTAATTATTTTGATTGCCACATTTTTGGCTAAAATATTTGTAGTTTATTTGAGTTCTTTTCATCAGAGAAATAGCTAAGGTGGCCTATTTATCAATGGGATTTTTTAAAGTATAAAAATTTCTTTTTACTGAAAGGAAACAACACACCAGTGAGATACTGTAAAGAGTAGGACAAAGAGTGTAGAAAAGTATGAAGGGTAATTTTAAGTATGTTCAGAAATCTCCTACATAGCTGTTTTACTACTCAGGGAAATAGTTATAAGAAATGATCAACTAAGAAAAGTAATTTGCTCTTTGCTTACCACCTAGATCTAGTCAGTCTGCTTTTTCCCAGCAAAATCAGGGTTGAGTTTTGGTGCATCTGGAGATAAAGTAGCTGAGAAAATCACTGCAGAATCAGAAGCTACAGTGGTGCAATGTTTCATGCTTGAGGAATAGGTGCAATTAAACAAACATGAAAGATTCTAGGCAACAGCAATCTTCTCTATCTCCTCTACCACTCCCTTTCAGACCAGTTGGCTTAAGGTGGTTTTGACAGCCACATCTGTCACAAAGTGATGTCATGGGCCTATCTCTGACAGGCACTGTGGTTTCATTTCCCTTTGAAATTGTTTAACTACTAGACTTCTCTCAAGAAGGCTGGGCAGTAACATCTATCAAAGTGAAGAACTCACACCAAATCTCTGGGAAGTGCCATTTGCCATTTTCAGAAACGGAAGAAGAATAAGGCCAAAAGAAGCTGACTGTGTCTTTAGAACCTACAGCTGAGAATTTTAAGAGACAATACAATAGCTCTCTTTGAAAAAAAAATCAAAGGATTGTCACGTAAATGTTTGAGCAAATGCCAAACTACTCACTGCCAAAGCAGAGAGCAGGCCCCAAAATTAAATCACAGAGAAGGATTAAAAAATAATCTTATTTGGTATAGACCTGATGGTGTTAGAAGGTCAACATCCCTCCTTCATCACATCTTTTTAAGTTGGAAATAAATGGTTATAATCTAACAGTTATTAGTTATAATAATAGATTCCTTTGGAAAAGGGTTGATCAAAATGACTTTTAAGGTACTGATTGAATCTGATTTTGTAAGTCAGTGGCTTATTCCTGCATAAATATGTTATGAATGCAATAACATAGCCATAGGCTGGGCTCACAGTGATACAGAAAATTCTAATGCAATACTGTAACATGATAATTCAAAATATATGCAGCCTTGATCTGGTAGTCTTGTCATGATATGAAAATACAGTTGTTTATTGGGAGGCAAGGAGCATGTGACCTAGTTATGATATTCATGTGAAACCTGCTCTAAATTAACCAAGTTTCCAAAGCATTATCTTGCTTAAACTTTTGCAGAAAAACAAAATAAACCTGCAGATTAATTAAACAATAACATTTAGTGGAATCCCAGAAGTGTGCCTTCACTGTCATGGCATCTGTCCTCTAGAATAGTATCTCCCCAGAGATCTGAATGTCTCCCATCCAGATCACTTTCTAAAAGACAATGGAAATCTCCCTGTTTTCCCAGGCCTTGGGATAGGATAGTGGAAGAAACGCTGAAAGAACTTCTGCTGCTTCGTATGGTTTTTCTCTTTGTGATACACAGTATTTCTTATTTTATTTTACTCTGGCTTTTTACAAAAGCACCCAGAATCACTGAGAGTCAGAATTTCATTAGATCTGTGTAAATACATAAACAAACAAGCTGATGCTCCTTTAAAGAATTTGGTTTTATTTAATATTGTAAATTTGATGAAGCATATTGTAATATTCTGAAGCTTATGTGAAAATAAAGTATGTATGTCTTTAAAAGGCCATAAGGTTCTTTACAGTTTAAATTAAGAAAGGCTTTTCTTATGTATAAATTGTGTATATGTATTGACATTTTAATTTACTATCCTTCTGGGAACTATTTCAAGAAAGCCACAAAGAACAATTATGGTAGAGACTAGATCTGAGTCATGGACATCATTCGGACTACTCTGTTCTTCAACAATTTACAAGCCATGCATCATGGAGGATTTTTTTTCCCTTATCTCCTGTTTGGCCAATAGTGCTAGTATGAAGAAAACTGTCAGCAACTGGAGTTAGCATTTCTGGACACTTGTGAAGATCCTCAGAATTCTTGCCTTCATGTTCTTTCTTCTTATTTCTGTCCCTTTTCTTTGTGTGAAAGACAAACAACAGGAAAAAGAAGAAGCTGCATTTTCTATTATTCTTGAAGAGTTAGTTGGGCCCTAGAGGGATGTAATATAGACATAAAATAGTCACAGAAGAGAGAGGATAAAACTGCCAGTTCAAGAACAGGAAGATATTCAGATGCTTCAAAAACTGGAGTTGAGTTTCTTATTTTCCACATGTAACTTGCATTCAAACACTGCAACCGCAATCTACAAAATCTCAGTGGAACCTCCACTCTACAAAACAGCCTTCCCCAACTTAGGCCATCCTTCAGAATTTCAACAAAGCTATTATAATCTGATAGGTCTTGAGCACCTTTATTAAACCAAGATAAGAAACATTGAATATTTTGGCATTTGTGAAATGAAATGAATGCCTGCAGTGTTGTTGTTTTTTCTCAACATGCGAGCAAATGCAAGAAAAGGCACTTGGCTTGTAAATGACCAGCCTTTGATTTCTTACAGAGATAATTCTGAGGTCTTGGCAAATGAAAAGTTGGGGAGGGAATCCAAATCAAATACTTTTTCAAATTCCTATGATTAGGGAAAAAAAGAAAGACATTTGAAGAACAGTTTGCTAGACTGAACTCTCCTGGAAAGGACAACGTCGTTTTTAATAAGCTGCTTACAGAAACAAACTTTGAATTGCTTTTCTGCATTGCAGTCTTGAACATTACATTCAAGATAATCAGTGGCTTTCCTCTAAACATTCCTAAAGCATATTATAATAAAGCTGTAGTGTCTTTCAAATGAGAAGGCTATGTTTGTTCTTGCTACTACCAAAAACTCTTTTTGAATAAGCTGTTGTGGTGGGTGGTGACTACCAGGAACTTCTAAAGAAATACAGGTTGGGGGATCTTCTTGCTGGAAAGGCAACTGCAAGGAAGAACAACTATTTATTGTTGTTGGTCAAATCAAGAGGAAAAGAGTTTTTGAAGATCCCCACATGGCCAGAAGTTTGGCTATCTCGTTCACAGAAGAGAACAGGGGACTCATACTTAAATGCCAAAAAAGTGCTTAAAACTCAAAGAAGTGAGTTGGCTCCTACAATTCCAGTATTTAGGAAAATGGCAAAACTCCATTCCTTTCATCAAGCTTTTAACTGTTGTTCAACCGATGTTTATGATTCTGATTTTAATTTTACCTTGATTTTAATTGCCCTGCTTTTATTCTTTTTTTCATAATTTGCATCTTTAACAGCTGTAAGTCCCCTTAAGTGTAACACACAGAGACAAGGTAACATAGTAATGAATTAATTTGAAAAGCAAACAAAAAAAAATCATAGATTGGATCCATTCTTCCATGTCAGATGACATCAGGATAATGACATGCTTCCTGCTGGTGATGGTAACTAACATATTAAGGGTTTGAATCAGTTCTTTGGACCCAGCTAGAAGAAAATTAGTTAAAATTTTACAATAAGAAAGCATTCTAGCATCTGTTCTCTCCCTACCCCCAAGTTGTTGTTTTTTTTTTTGTAATCTTCAAGCTTTAATTGACACTATATTGTGCTGGTAGTTCTTTCTTCTACCACTTGTTTAGAATAGTTATCCTCAGGGTAGCATATAAGGCATATCTACAGGTCATAGCTATTAAAGGAAGTTAACTTCCATCATTAGCTGCAGCGTGCAGGTCAACTCCATGCATTTAAAAATGTTAGTCCCATCAGGTGTTCTGATGCCACAGCCATAAAAAGGTCAGGTAAAATGTCACCAATATATAAGCATAAGAGAAAGTGAGGAATAATGATACAACAGTATTGAATGAAGTTGCTGATGACTGTGGCCTGTTGTTTTCCTGATAAACTGAATTTTCAATCAAGGAAGATATGTCTCTTGACCCTGGTTCATAATTTTATGTATGTGTATTTATGTGTGTGCATAAATGGAAGTAGCACTAAAAGCATGATAAAAACAGTTGATCTTATTTGATGTGATGTCATCTTTTTATTCTGTCTACTTTATATTGTTGTATGTTTGATTTAGATATATTTTATATCATATTCTTCATTGTGAGTTGCCAAGGGTTGTTTGTTGCAACAACATGGAAATATGTTAAATAAATCTATCTAGGCAAATTCATTCTTCCCTACCCCTTTCTCTCCTTGACTTCCTTATTTGGAATTGTATAAGTTTTAAGCTATATGAGTACATGGGATTGTAACTCATCACCCAGAATCACTTGCAAAGAGTTGGGTGGCAGAAAAATTTAATAAACAAACAAACTCCTTTTCATATCTCTTCAGATACCAAGTCAGGAAATTTTGGCAAGGAAAGACAGAGCAAATAATAGCTCAAAAAATGAAGCCGGTTTCTATGATCATATTCTTTATTCTACCCTCTGAATTCATGGACCCTAAACTGTGGGCAACAATTATTTCAATACAATAAGGGTTTTTTTTTAATTTTTTAATTTTCAAAAAATTTCATTTCATATGCCTGGAAATTGAACTGAAGAAGAAATGGAGGGTTTATTTCAGTCACTAACAACCAAAATTTACATTCAGTGCTAACATTAAAGGTAACCCATTATGCCAGGCTTGCAATAATAAAAAAGTTATAACCTGTTCAAGTTTGTTCTCAGGTTATCTTAATGCAAATGGTGTATATATTTTAAATTGATTCGTGCTGGCACAGTTATCCAATTATTAACTGTGCTGGGACACACAAGCTTACCATTTTAATAGGATGGATCATTTTGAATAAACATGGGTTTTGTCATGGATATTGTCTTGGGCTACAACTGAATCTTTCTGTGAAATTCAAATATCTCAACCACTTTCCAGAAAATAAAACATTTAGAGTGTAACTAAGGTGGGGGTGAGAGGCTTAAATAACCAGAATTAACATTTCTCTTGCCCTTTTTGAAGAAATTATCAGCAGGCTGTGGGATGGGAAAGCGAACAGCATTTTCCTTTGTGATCATGGCATATTTTGTTATTATTAAATACCTCTATGTTCAAGTAGAAACTCAAATGTATGATAAATGCCCTCTACTAAAAGCTATAGCTGAATAGTGTCAGGATAATTATGTTACTATTTTTTGCTTTTCTTGTTCTAATGGCATACTCCATTCTATAGCTGCCAGATAGTAAGAGGAAATGGCCAGCCTATTATTGTAGTATGAAGATCATTCTGATGTGTCAAGGAATTTATTTGCATTTACATGATAGTCTCTATAGTTGAATGTCTTTTGAAGAAATGTACTCCTTGTGCTTTTTAAGAGTTAGTTGGTTGCTGATTTGTTGTTGATGCACATCCCATACTCCCCAACAATGTATATCATTTGTTGGATTTCTTAAAGTATTTAAACTCTGATTTTTTGCAATGAAAATAGGGAGTCACTCAAAGGTTGGACTTGGATATCATTCAAGTTCAGGTTGAGAAAACGCTTCATGTTGCAGGACCAAAATTTTTTTAAAAAAAGGTAGATGGAATCTGCAATGTGTGAGTAGGGGGATATTTTATGTAGTAGGACCAAGATTTTATTTTCTTTCTATTTTTATAGGGGAGTTTCTTTCTCTCTCTCTCTCTCTCTCTCTCTCTTTCTCCCTTTCTTTCTCTCTTTCTGTTACAATTATTTTAGGATTTGTGCTATAATTTCTTTTGTGTTGAAAGAATAGAAGGCCATCCTTTGAGTTACAAGGTCAGGACTTACGATAAGCTTCTATAAACTATGGCTGTAAAAAAAAGCTTTATTGTAATATTGAGTGGCTCATCACAATCATATTAGACAACAGACACGTCTGTCTAGATTTTAAGGCTGAAGAAAGAGAATATCTTCCTGAGTGCTGCAAAACAAGCAGGACAGTTTGATCAGCTGACTGAAAATTCATCTTTAAAATGTACAGCAGATACCTTCACCTGCAAAACCACAGAGGGAGTCTTCAAACTGTTTAGTAGCTCTCAGTAATCACAGAGAGATTATTAATGATGGAAGGATGCTTGGTAAATGCTAATGAACTTTTTGTCTATCTGGTAGAAATAACTGATCTTCCATGCTTCTAATCCTCGTAAACAGGAAGTCATTTCTGCTGGATTTGGTATAACAAGCTGTAGGTGGCTTGGCCTCTGCCTTGCCTCCTTCTGTAGCACTAAATGGGAAAGTCTGGTTCTCATCAATTGTGAAACAAATAAAAAATCCATACTGCTGTTTCCAATGCAGACCTGATTACAACCAGGTACAGATGGAAACATCTGTCAATTTTCTCTCAGATTCATTTCTTAGATTCTTTTTTGTAAAAAGAGGTCAGATTAGTTTTTTTCCCTCTGTATCTCATTAGTACCAAAATATGTCAAAAATCTATTTAAATAAATTCTTGCCTTAAAATATGTATCAAATGATACCCAGTGTCCATTACTTCATGCATTAGTTCAATATTCATGTACAGTCCATGGAACATGACCATCCCTGCTTACAGGATTAAGGTCTAAAGGGCTCAACCCAAAAGATAAATATAATAGGGACAAAAGAGGAAGAAGGCTGCTACCTACTTCCTTCTATTCATGTTGATGTAAAATTGACATCTATGACCTTACAGTGGAAATTCTACTTCAACAAACACAAGTATATAAGTCATGGTATTTGCATCATGCTATCATGATTCACATTTATTCACACTTTCTAAGGAAATAAAAATCAGGCCACTGGCAAACTGTAAAACAAAGAGCCAGAGTGAAGCTACTATTAGCCCCATTCTCCTCATCATCTTCATTGAATATTTTTTGTGTCCTGTGTAAATTCTACAGGCAGTCTTAGAAAACAATCATGCTAAATAGAAGTAGCCCGTGGTTTGCTGTTTGCTTACCCCCCAAAAAAGGAAAGTAAATAAAGAATGGATAATAGACAGCATCTTAGAGGACTTCAGAGCACTGAAAGATTGATCTATTAATTCTCCTTATGGCCAGACCCACCATGCTATTTCTGAATTGGCAAGTTGCCTTCCATAGCAGCAATCTATGAAGTCATCTTTGTCACTAGGTAGATCAGAATGAGAATTTAACTCTGCACAGAGGCTAAAACAAGTTTTATTGTGGCTATGATATCAGAATCTTGCAATCTGATTGTGCTTTTTTGTAGGTCAGTGAATTAAGGAAGTATCTACCTGAGCTGATTTTGAATGTTATTGCACTGTTCTGAACTTTAAAAGTCTTCAGCCCCTTTTGCCTAGGTAATGGTTCCTGCAATTGTCATCAAGGTCATCTTCCTTCCTCTCTACACTCTACAACATGACTTCCAAATTCCAAATATGCTTAGGGCCTCTATCCTTAGGGATATGGAATAAGCATCATAGAAATATAAAAGCTCTTAATATGGCAATTACCACAAGAAGTACTTGAGTGGGAAGATTTAACATTTTGCTCATTCATCTATTGTACATAAGTGGCAGACTTCAGATATTTTTGTTGAAACATTTTATTTTAAAATGTCAACATGCTGTTGACATATACACTTCCTCCACTACCAACAAGCTATACTAAATATTGGAATCATTAAGCTGTGGACTTTTAACAACTCTTGTTTTAAAATAAGGATAATTCAATTATTAAAGAAATCACCTTAATTTCAGTTACCAGCACTTATTCTAGTGACGTACCTCAACTATTTTGGAAAACAAGTCCTTTAAAACTCATTGCAAATCTCTTCTTTGTGTGTGTGTATCCATGTGTGCAGGTTTATACACACATTCAAATCATTGGATTGGACAAGTTCCTGAAGTTTTCTTGCCAAGTTTTTGGAAGTGGTTTGTCATTACCTTCTTCCTAAGACTGAGAGACATAGAGAGAGAGAGAATGGTTGGTCCAAGGTCCATAGTTGGCTTTGTGCCTAAAGAAGGACTAGAATTCATGGTCTCCCAGTTTCTAACCAGATGCCTTAAGCATTACATCAAAACTGCCTCTGTCTTTGTATTTTCCTTGGAAGATAAACTGGGAATTAGTTTATTCCTGGAAATCGTTGCCCTCTTACTACTGATATAACAAACAGCTATGCCAGAATGAATTGTTTATGTTTAATAATGATGTTGAATGTTGAAACTTGAAAGGTAGGAAATGATCTGATTTATTGTATTGTCTTTGAGCGATTCTGACAAAACATTTCCTTAGATGTGAAACAATAGTAATCATTTGACAATATAGCCCATAGGTGCAAAATGTTATTTCAGAATCTGCCTTCTGCTGAAACTAACACAAAGTTCTTTTTAACTGCAGTAAAATCAAGCTTCCATGTCCACAAATATTTGTTCCTACTTCACTTGCAATAGAACATTATTTACTGGCACTGCCATCTCCTATTTCTAAGTTGGGTAGAAAATAGATACCATTGAAAATCAATGGTAGATCTCTTGATGGTTCAGCAAGGATTGAAGATCCATTTTTTTCAGCAATAGCAAACAATCATAATATCACCCATTTAATTAGTTAGTTCTTACATCAATGAAAAAAAATGTAAGGGGAAGCCAAAAACTATGAGGTTATTTGATGCTTCACTGTTCCTCTAAGTATTCCAATAGAAGAGAAAATTTGTAGCTCAGGGTTGAACTGTGGAGCCTTTGGTACTCTCTGAGCTTGGTTGTTTTCATGCAGACACTTCATTACCACACTAGATAACATCATCAGTGCTAAAAGGAAGTGATGTGGGAAGCTACCAACATACAAAGAGAGCACCCTGACATTTCTCTGAATACTTCATATATATGGAATTTTGTATAAGAGGTATGCATGATGTGATTTCACAATAATTCCAATAGCGTATGTAATTCAGATGTTTTTCCTCCCTGTGTACTTGCATTTTAAGGAGTCATTTGGAATGAAAATGAATTGAGTCTGATTCAATAATTCAACCCACATTGTTCCAAAGATCTGAAATAGATGGATTTTTCTAGGAAGGTAGATACACAGATACAATACACAGAATTTTATAGGGACTAGTGAAAGCACCCCAGACAAGCAGGGTTGAATCCTCCAAAATGTTATCCATGAATAATATGACTCCTTCCAGGATCAAAATCAGTTTTATCTGGTTGGTATTCCATTTCTACTCATAAACAACAGTAAGCATCTGAGAAGAATGCTGAACAAATATCATCCATATCACCTAACTTTATATTATGAATATGGAATTTGCCCTGAGCTATTCTGGTTGAACTAAAAACACCTGCTAGATTAATCCTACATAAGCTTTTTAATTGTTTTAAGAGCTAACTTATGGCAAGTCCTTGCTTCCACTGATTTCCTTTCACAATCCTGAGAAGTGGGTTTATGCTGCAACTGTCTTCACCTTCTTTATTTCTCAGTGCTCAATATAATCAAGCAATAGTTCCTCCTACAAAGCAATGGGATTTTACAAATAGTCTCATGCTCAGAGACTTATTGTAATAATGGCAAGATACCACCATGCCTTAGTTTCATCAGGGCAGAATACTTGCTATTGAGCCAAGAGGCAGAACAAGGCAATGAGAGAACAGCAGCCCCACAAATCAGGAGTGCTTCAAGACTGTTCTCACAATGTTTTCTTCTTTATGGCAGCTGAACCAGAAGTTCATCCATTCAGCTTGCAGAAGAGCTACAGAATGATTTTGTAGGGACAAATGCTTCTGATACTGGTCCTGTATAGATATAAATCCTGCATTGGAATGAACCCACTCGAACATTTCGATGGATACTCCATGTATATGAAATTTTGTGTATGAAATATGCATGGTGTACATCAGTATTTGAATAGCACAAAAAGCACCATGAGGACTATATTTTCTGCTGAAGGTGCTTATAGATCTCATTCAAATAGCTCAAAGGACTAAATGCATCTCCTAGATGCAAACAGACAGATTCTCACAAATTTGACTTGATGGCCAATTCTTTCCAATCCTAAATAGGCCAATCAGATTTAATCACAAAAGCTGAAGTAAGAGACCCCTAAAGGGTTCTCCTCCATGTTACTGCATCAGGTTTCATCTGCATGTATTCACTTTAGTTCAAACCAAGCCAGTTTTTGCTCTGTTTTGCAAAACCTTATTTTACTCCTAGGTTACATTCATTTTATTTCCTTTACTGTGTCAGATTTCTATGTGGTATTCACAAGGGGAAAGCAAGCAACCGAGGCAGAATCAGTCTTTCAACGCCATTATATTCCATTGGATTTAAAAATTATGCAAAACAGGTTTCTCCCAGCTTCTAATTTAGACTCCTAACAGGCAAATCCTCAGTAAAAATGTATGAAAGCATAGGCAGCCCATTCAAGTGTAGTGAATACTTCCAACACTGATAGGAGTTATTTTACTTAACACCCCACCTGGGATGATATAACTTCTTTTTCTAACCCTAACTTTGCCCTTAAAAAAAAGACTCATTACATCTCATCAAACATCTACAAGATTGTAGTTTTTCTTTACAGTTAGGGCAACCTGGTCCACTGAGGAGTCAACATGGCTGTTTTCAAACACACCAAGATTTCATTTAAAAGTATCTTTAAATTGAATCAGCTTATTTGGAAATAGCATTTCATACATTAAAGACTCACTCAAATATCTTGGGCATAAAGGAAAGAAAGTTTGGTACATGGAGAACTTAGTATTACTGTATTTGAAAATGTTCTTCTCATCCATTAAATTTCCCATGAGACAACAGGTTTTATATATTTTGAACAGGGAAGGACACAATTGTGGGAACTATCTGTACACATAAGCAAAATAGGTTCCTTTGTCTTATTGGGTGGATCTTCAGAGGCTGGGAACACAATCATTGAGTGCTAAATTTTCAGGCACTGACTCATGGACTTTTAGATTCCATAATGATATCTAAAGATCAGCCTTCCATCTTCTTCCATTGTTATATCTAGTTTCCAGGATATCAATGTCAATATCAGCAGAATGTTCATGCTGCGTGAAAATTGTAATCTCAATGCATCTGGATGCCACCTCTGGAAAAAAAAACTGTTACTGATGTTTGGTCTTACTCTTCCAGCATTTTGCTGTAGTCTGAAGAAATAAACAAAGTGAGCAGCATTTTCTCAATGGCGAAAAGCATGCTTTACATGCCTCTAATGATTTTTCATAGTCTGGAATCCTAGCAAACTTCTGTCAGATAAGTACAGACCCAGGTAAGAGATGAAAGATGTTGGGGGATATCTTAACGGGAGAAAATGATGAAAGCAATACTGCACCAACAAATATAACCTCTGTCCCTTTTTATCTATGCATCATGATGCTGCATGCACATATAGAAGGCATGGAATTTGCCCCATAGTAATGCAACACAGCTTTCATTAAAATCCAACCTCCGTGCCACTGTGTCTTTCAGTTGCATCTGTAAGAAACAGGAAATTTTATGATTAGGTGGGCGCATATCACATTTTGAGAGCAAGTTCTGGAAAATGACACAAAATAGCTGCTAGAGGTGGGCTTCCTACTCACAAAATGATTGCCAGAACAGGAGTGGTCAGATGTTGAACACCCAATTATCAAAAACAAAACACCAAATTGAGATTGCTAACACTACAGCCCAGTTTATGTAAATACCAATTACATCTTATCAAAATTCCAGATCTCTAAATCCCAGGCTTTATTTCCCCTTCTTTCCTGGGCAATGCACATTTTTGCAAAGCACACTGCCTTCAACCACATGTACTTTAATTTTCTAAGAATGCCCTGGCAGTCCCACCTGAGGCCAAAACACATTCTTATAACACAAGAGATGCCAGAGTCTGGCAGTTTGCTTTGAAGTATGGCTGCTTCCCATTTTAATTTGTTTTTACTAAAAGAGTATGAAAAGAATCAAGTGGTCTGGCCGGTGCCAAAGGAGGTGACTACAAGAATATTAGTATCCATAGGGACCACAGTGCCAATTCTTCCTCTAGACGGACCATCCTGACCAATTCTGCCAGCTGTTCAACTATATCTTGCCAATTTGAATTCCATCCTGGAGGAAAAGCAAGACTGATAAGAAACATATTTTGTCTCTACTGTACAAAGTGCTGTATAAAATAAGTACAAGAAAGAATAACTTGGCTTATGGGCACAACATAGTAGCTCCAAAGTTATTCCCTGGACAGGCAAAAAAGCCACTTGCCAATTTTCCATGTATCAGCCTATTAGGTATTGACCTAGAGCATTTCATCCGAACAAGAGAAAAGAAAATTGGCTTCATTGTTAATATAATCTCTGGCCTTTTCCCAAAGAGGAGGTTGATGCACTATGCTACATTTTTATATGCTGTACTGAAAAGAAAAGAAATCCAGTGAAGCCATTTCTTTGCACTGAATAGAGGTTTCTTCCTATTGCAATGGACCACAGCAAATTCAATAGGAATGTCAATCCCAAGGGAACAAGCTTAGTGCCTTATTCATGTAATACACCAGCTCTATTATCTCTTATTCATTTGCAAGGTGAAATTGGAGGAGAGAAAGAACTTGTGAGATCCTGTGTTCAACACTAGCATTTAGCAGAGGAAGAGAAGAGTTTAAAGCAAGCTCAGATGAACAATTAAAGTATGATCAGCCAGTGCTTCACAACTCTCATTGGACAGCCACTTGACATAACGTGGGTTGTCCTCAGAGGATCAGTTAACTGAAGAGAAATTAAAATTTTACTAGTCTCTTCTCAACACAGTGTGTTCTTTCTCCCTAAACCCATCAAAAAAGCAATATATGATTCTTAAAATCCAATTCATAGTATATCATTGCTCATAAAGGCACACAGCTCCTGTCTTAAAGAACCTACTAAGATATAGGTAAATGGGCCACAATAGATTCATTCCATTCATATTTCTGTTTTAGTAGCATATTTCAAGTCTGGAATACTTTTCTGAGAATTAATACAGAGAAAAAACCCTCAGGGTAGATAATGGCAATTATAATACTGCTTCTTTTTCGAAATGTACTCAGCTTTAGATCTCTTCCAGATCTTTAAAAAAAAAACTTTTGATAAACGCATCCAGTAGATCAACTTCTTCCTTCCTCTAGCACTTCCTGAACTGACTGTGTAATTTTGATTACACAGCCATTCCAGGAAATGTGAAGAAGAAACCTGTGGTCTGCAAAGAGAAAATCCTGCTGTAAAAACTCTTAAGTTTTTTTAATATTAAATGAAAGTTAGTCTTTGACCATTATTTTCATGTGTTTCATATTAGCATCCATCCCTCTGTGGATCAAGTAGAGAAACAGAATGGCAGAACTGTGTTTAATTTTAAGCACCAGGAAATATAGATCTGGTATCATCCTAAACATTTTTGTCTGTAGAACTAGTTAGATTACCGTGGTCTAAAAGAGTCTCTGTTTCCACTTTGCTGTGTAGGACAGTGGCTGTCATGTTGGTTCAAGAAAGAGAAGAACCAAAATGTCACTTAGCATAAAAGAACCCATAAAACCTTTTCATACTCCTTTCATTGGTTGTGAGTTGCCTATGCTCTAAATCTTAGAATATAAAATCAGTTCGAGTTATGAATGTTCAAGTATAAAGATCTTCTAGCAATCCAGTGCTATGTAATTTTATAATGGGAAAACAGTAATAATGGAAATGAATGAGGTTCAGTAAGCATATCCTTAAAACCTATTTCATGTTATTTATTTGATTTTTATCTCACTGTAATCTCATGAGTCTTGGAGGCTGCAGTATCACATTAAAAACAACAGAATTAAAACAACACATAATCCAAATGGCAAAAATAAAAGTGAAGTAGGAGAGAAAGATAATAAGAATTCAAAGAGGAGTAATTCTATTGAAAGTTTCTTTTTAAAAGATTAGTTTTTAATAACTTCCTAAAAGCTATCAGGAGGAGGCCAATCTGATCTCAGTGGGGAGGTCTGTTCCATACCATCAAGTGCTGCATCTTCATAGCTTCATCTTCTAGCTTTGGCTCCGTTGGAGTCACAGAAATGTGAAACAATGAGGAGCTATTCTGTTATGCAAATTCGCAGGGCAATCCAATCAACCATACTGTCAAGTAAGATGGTCCAATTTTCTGCACCTTTAATGGTCACCCTACCTTCTATGCACTTGTGTGTAGTCTTCAGAGCATTGTCAGTGAGTCCTGAGAAGATATGTTTGGTTGTTTGGTTGCAGACATTTGATTATCCAACTTGGTAATGAAATATCTGTGGGAAACAACCAAGCTCAGAGAACACCAAGGACTCCATAATTCAACCCAGAGCTATAAATATTATTTTCTTTTGGTACATTTCTATCTGTATAATCTGCTTGTTATGACACTCTTCCAATGAGTTTCATACATAGACATGAAGAGAAAATGCTGGAATGCCATGGCTTTCTGGGTGCAAAAACAAACCATAAAATGTGGAAAATATGGATGACCTTGACAGAAATACACAAAAACTGTTACCTAGGCAAAAAGGGGTGAATTTTTTTTTAAAGTCCAGAAAAAAGAGATAACATTTAGAAGCAGTTCAGGCAGACAGTTTCCTAATTCAGTGGAGTAAAAGAAGTGGGGAGAGGCACAGCACAATCAGACTTGCAAGATTCTGTTGTTATTACAATAAAAGTAGTTTTGGCATTCCTCTGGAATTGTTTTCCTAGTCTGGTATGAATGAACATCAAGTCTCAGAAGTTAATATGGCTTTAAAGGTGTTCACTAACTTGGCCCAGGGATAAAAGCATAACCCCAAAACATAGCAATTGTAATTCCAAATCTTAGATTAAGCTGCAAGTGCAGATAGATTTTGGTTAATTTGCATTATTTCTTCCAATTGCAGAATAGGAGTTAACTTGGTACAGAATAATTGCAGATTAATTCTGTTCAGAGTATAGAGAAATGGTAGCAGCTGCCACAAACCAACATTCAGAACATGCCTTACAATGAAATTATAGGCACTACACTGGCAGAAGCCAAGTCTCTGTCTTCTCACAGATGCGCCTAGGGGAAGATGGACAGGTAATTTCCTGTCTCCTCTCCTAAATAAAGCATTCAAAGATGTTTATGAAAGTGTATGGGGGGGATGAAAAGCCTTTCTGATGAAGACAGATTGGATTTGAAGGGAGGGGGTAATCCAACTCTTGCACAGGAAGTAGAATGTGTACCTCCATAATAAGCCTGTCAAAAAGAAAAGTAAAAGGACATAGTATATATAAAAAAACAAGTCTGAGCAATGACAGTCAGCACCTCAGAGAGGGATGCTGTTATTGTTATTTGGTTCAGTGCATAAGCTTGTGTATTCCCAGCCTGCTTCATCAGATACATGAAGCAGAACCACTGATAGGCCAGCAAATTTAGTTAATTATGAGAATATTTACAAATCCCCATCCTTTGTTCTTCACATGGTAACCTCTGAGGAGCGGAATTCATCTGTAATAGTCTACTATTCCTTCAACTCCTTCTTTGTGGTTCACCTTTTCACTGGTGACCAATCTGAAGTAGAAGCCTCAAGATGGAGCCACAGATGACAGCCTCAGTGAAGCGAGCTTCTTGTATTGTTTTGTTTCTTTGTCTTCTCAGTCTCTATTTTAAAGTTATCT
>JANHZU010004862.1:0-20237 GCA_032468055.1 Acrochordus granulatus
TTTTGAAGCAGCATAGAATCTTTAATTGTTAAGTCGACAGGCAATATATGGAATGTCTGGCTTTTCTTAAGTTTTGCCAGCGGGCCAGGGGACCCCAGGGGGAAGCGGAACCTGCCAAGCGGTTGGTTTGGTCGTAGTCACCAGGAGGGGGAGGTCGATTGGGCTTTGTTAAGACACCGAGTTCGAGACCCAGGTGCTGCTGCGTCATGGGGTGAGTCCCGCTACTCGCCCCAGCTCCTGCCAACTTGGCAGTTCGAAAGCATGCAAAATGCAGGCGGATAAACAGGCACCACCTAAACTGGTGGGAAGGTCACAGCGCTCCATGCGCCTCGGCATATAGTCATGCCGGCCACATGACCACGGAAGCATCTCCGGACAACGCGGGCTCTTGGGCTATGAATCGGAGACGAGCACCGCCCCCGAGAGTCGGACACGGCTGGCAGTGGAAACGTTTACCTTTTTTATTTGGGGTTCTACTTCTGGAAGGCACCTGGAGTCACCATGAGCGAGTTGGGCGGCCACGTACACTTTCTTAAGAAATAAAGCATAAAGCCACGGCAAATTTGGCAGAGCAGTACTTCGTTCTAGTTCCACCGTTCGGAACCATTTTAGCCGGCTGCAGAACTGACTTCCGCCTGGCTTTGTTGCACCGGAACACGATCCGTCTTTCGCACGAAAGCGTCCTTGCTGTGAACACGGGTTTTCCACTGGTGTTGCGCTTGCTTTCTGCCTACGTGACCCAATTCAACTAAGAGCATTCGGTGCTTTCAACAGGTCCCTTCCTTGCTGCGTCTCAAATGCTCCTCCAGTGTGACTTTTGCCGGTGTGGACACTCCTGAAGACATTCCGGATCACACCTACCAAGAGCTGTTTCACAGCGGAGGCTTTGTGGTGTCTGATGACAAACTGCTTGAAGACATGACTGTGTGTGAGTGCGACTGCTCCGGGTGTCCAATTTGCAAATGCTCCCAGCCCAGCTTGGAAGGGTGTTCGTAACCCGATAGGTCATGGGAGGAAGTAGCCCCTGGGGAGTAGCCCATTGATTACTGGCTGGGGAATTCTGGGAGTTGGAGTCACACATCTTAATGTTGCCAAGATTGAGAAACGCCATGTTAGCTGTGGGAAGGTTCGGCACAACACAGGATTTAAGCCCTGGCTGGAGTTGAAGATTGGTTGAGCCCAGAGATGCACTCATGGCTGGGTCGGGATGGAGCTCCGGGTAAACCATAGCGCTTTCGCACGCTCCACTAGGAGGACTGCGCATTGCATAAATTAGCAAGGGTTGATGGAGGGGTTGATTAATGCCGAGTTTTTCAACTTTGGCCACTTGAAGAAGTGTGGCCTTCAATTCCCAGAATTCCCCAGGCCCTGCTGGCGGGGGGACTCGGGGAGGTGAAGTCCACCCGTCTTCAAGTGGACAGTTGAGAAAGTCTACATGCTGGCTGGGGAGTTCTGGGAGTTGAAGCCCACACGCCTAAAAGTTCCTAAGGTTGAGAAACATTGGACTAATGGATGGGGCCATGCGCTTTCTCTAGGGGAGTTGAAGGACATGATCAAAACTCTGGAGAAGCTGAACAGTCACCTTGGGAGATGGAAATGGCTCCTTCATTACAGAGAATCGAAGAAGCTCAGGGAGGATGCCAGGTGAGATTTCTACCTCCCGAGAATCTTCTGCGTAGTCCGTGGGGTTTTGGCTGTGGCTTTCAGGCTCTGGAATCCTCCTGCAGCTCCTACTGAGAAATAACCTCCCATCTCTCTTTCTCCTCTCCTGGAAAACAAAGAGCTGGTGAAGCCGCTTAGTTGCACATACAGGTAGTCCTCCACTTATGACCACAGTTGGTATCAGAATATTGATCGATGGGCAAGGTGGTGAGTTGCACTTGATTTTATGACCTTTTTTGCCACAGTTGTTAAGAGAATCACTGCATGTTGTTTAGTGAATCATGCAGTTGTGAAGCGTATTCAGCTTCCCCACCGACTCTGCCAGAAGCCGCTGAAAAGGTGGCAAATGGCAATCAGGTGACTGTGATGCTGCAGCCGTCATAAATACATGTCAGTTGTCAAGCACCCTAATTTTGATCACATGACTGGGGATATTGAAACATTCCTAAGCGCGAGGATCATCTGTAAATCACTTTTTTCAGTGCCATTGTAACTTTGGCCGCTAAATGAATGGTCGTAAGTCAAGGACTACTGGTAATCACCTGCAGATCTAGGTTTTGGTGGCCAGAAATTTGCAACTCCTGACTAATTTTGTGGGGAACTGCAGTTCTACAAAGTATTTTTGCCTACACTTACAGTTTTTCCCATTTGTTCTTCTTTTTAGTGAGGATTGCTTTAAATTCAGGTTGGTTTTCCTTCCAATAAATATGGTATTTCCAAAAGGAAAAGAAACCAGGATAGACCGATTCAAGTTTGGCGTGAACCCCAAAATGATTTGATTCAGCTCAGGGTGATGCCGGTCCTCCTTCCCTTTTGGTTCACGTGCACAGTTGTAACCAAATCTGCATGCCACATATACTAGTGGAGAAGCCCATCTGCGGGATAAGCTGATCCTCAAATTTTTAACCAAAACACCATGAAAAACGCACCCCCAATTGGCTGGCTCATTTGCAGATGGCACATTTTTCGTGATCTTTTGATTAAAAATTTGAGGGTTGGCTTAATCTGTGGATGAGCTTATATATATAAAAGTATCTGCAGGAAAAATGGGTATTTTTAAAAAGTACTACTGTATATCCTCTTGGATAAACCTACCCACTGATTAGATAAACCCAATTTTGGGGGCGTATTTTGGCACCTAAAATTCTTGGCTAATCTGTTTATATATAGTATTCCTCATTACATGAAGAAGCACATGTACGAGTATCATGTTCATGCAGAAGGTGGTTCAGTCCTTTCAGCAGGGCCTAATATGTGAACAGAGCCATTTGTGTTCAGTTAACCTGGGTTAGCAGTCAGCATGTTGTGTGAAGCTGCCCAGTGGGGTTTTGGGATTACTGCAGGTGGAAAGTGGGATGTATCAGTGGACAATATTGCTATCTTTTTTAGGGCTGAACTCTTGCCCTGCAGATGGACTGGGAATCCCTTCCCCAAATTCCCACCAGCCAAGAGATCATTTGTTGGCCTTCTCTCTCCCTGCAGGGAGGATCGTGCCACGCACACCAAGGAGTCTATCTTGAAATCCTGCCAGGTGGCAAATATCACCGAAGTCCTCCACTATCACAGTTGTGACTCCAGATCTTACACAAGTTTTGAGCGTTTCAACTGTTTGTTGAATCTGCAGATTCAGCACATCACCAAGAGGTTTGCCGTGTTTCTCACAGGTAGGAAAGTAGATCGGTTTCCCCTCCCTGGGTTTTTCTGTCCTCCCCAAAATACAGAGGGGCCAAGGAACAAACCGACAACATTTGTAGACAAACAAATCCTCATTCCAGAACTGTTCCATTTGCAGATACAGGTAGTCCTCGACTTATGACTGTGATGAGCTTGGAATTACGGTCATGAGTCATTACAGTCACAAGTCAAGGCACCCATGTGTTTGAAGGTAAATTTCCAGCCTTTTTCCCGGCGGTGGTTAAGCAAACACTGGTTGGTCAGCGAATGGCTGTAAATGGACAGCCACCTGTAACCTTCTTGTCTGAACACAGGAGTGTTTTCAGATCTTGCTACTTGAACATGGATCCCAAGACTCTGTATTTGGAGCTTGGGAACCCCCTCCAGGGCACGGGGAGCAGCCCAACAGCAGAAGACCCCTGGCCTAGATCTTTCCTGCCCAGGTATCACGTTGAAAAAGCTGGCAGGAATGGAGAGTTGATGTCTTTTTAGACCAGTGTTTCTCAACCTTGGCATCTTTAAGACATGTGGACTTCGGATTCTGGGAGTTGAAGTCCACATACCTTAAACTTGCCAAGGCTGCATTTTACAGCAGACACATTCTTAGCAAAAATGACCGCAAAGGAAGATGGTGCAATTTTGGAGCTTCAGAAACCACACCTAAAAATTTAAAAAGCTGCAGGTTATATCTGGAAAGCTTAGCGTGCACATGCGCGCGCACAAGCACGCCCACCCACCAGAAACAATGCAAACCCTAAACGCAGCCTTCTCTCTGCCTTATGTTGTTTCTTCTACACTTCCTGCAGGCCTTGGAAATTTAAATAATAGGAGGAAACACAAGTTTCTCGGTTTTGCTCTTTGTTTGGGACCCACGTTCCCTTCCGGAAACGGCAGGCACCCCCCTCCCCCAAGAATGACTTTGTGGGAGCTCTGGGAAAGTAACCACTGCTTTGCCTTAATTCCTGGCAGCAAACGCCAGCGCCAGCCAAGAAGCCTTGGAGAGGAACGGCATTCTGGCTTTGGACGTCAACGGCTTCATCGCAACTGCTCAAGAGATGGTGGCACCGTTTGGCAGTGGCTTATGGTAAGAAATTTCAGAGGCCAAGTCAAAGGGGGGTTTCCAAAAGTTGCCGGAGACAGAAGCGCGTTGCTTCCAACGCTTTTCGGAGGCAGACGCTCCTCCGGAGAGATTTTTCCGCAAGGCAGAAATTTAGAAGGGAAACTTTCTGGAGCCCCTCCGAAAATAGTTTCTCCCGGCTTCTGCTTGCTGGCGTTTCCAGTGTCGCCTGCACCCCCTAAAAGAAGTTTAAAACCATCTTAAGGGGTTGTTCCCTTTGTTTCAGATCACCGGGGCAAGCACCCTCTGCATCTTCTGGGAGTCACAGTGTCAAACCAACTTTTTGGCTCCGGAAGTCTTCGGACTCTTCCTCCGATTATAGCAGCTGCAACGCAGTGAAGATGCAACGTTTATGGTCAAGCAGACGGCCCCACTCCAGCCCTGCCAGTTTGCGCGAGGGCCGCGGTGGGGGGCATCTTTATTTAACCACAACGTGGAACCTCAGATGGAAAATACGTTACGTTTTCTATTATCTTTGAGTAGGAAAGGCAGGCAGTGGAATACCATAATCTTGATTGTGCAGCTCAGTATATCATAGGACAATTTATAAAAAAGCTGTTACTTGAAGAGTTAAGGATCAGTTCATGTAAAGCCACACTTCAGGCATGAGATGGGGTAGAATACGCTCCATCAGGTAGGTGTTGCGCAAGCACTTTGTGTAAAGGCTTTTGCACAACTCCCGTGTAATTCTGCTCATCAAGGGTGCATTACAACCGTGCTACTTGTGTCTGGTGGATTTTAGGATTTGGGATTATTTTGCACACCAAACAAACATTGGATATAATTGTGCAATGATTGTTACCTTTAAAGGGTGTTTTGTTTGTTTTTTTTGAATGGGTAGGTGGGTGGGTGGAATAGGGGTGAGAGAATAGTACTGGAGTAGGAGCACTTGTTTCCCTTATAGATAGCATGGTTTGAATTCTGGAATTAGGACTCTACCGAACGGTCTGTTTGTGGTCTTGCAATAAAAAGTTCCATTCAGTGGCTGCACTAATAAAATTAGGTCTTGTAAGGTATCTTTGGAAAACAAATTCTTTTGTAACTAATTCTTTATAAATAAAGTTGCATTGAAAAGCCATAGTTAAATTATTCAAGGGGAGAGGAAAACTCCTGCCAATTCCGAAAAACAGGCTAGGGGGCAACCAGACCGAGGGTGTTACAACGTACGTTGGGAGGAGGGGGAAAGAATCTTCAATTGTGTATGTTCAATTATGTCCATTTGGCAGTCCGGTGACATCTCAAGAGTAGTAAACAGTGGAAAGGCAATGGCAATGCAGTGGCCGGATTAATATACCATAGCAAAACCATAAGGTGATTTGATTGTGGCTTAATGTTGGCTTAAGAAAATGTGAGCAGCAAAGTTTGACTTGAACTGTTCTGAATTTGACATTCTTCTTTTAGCAAAAATGAGCTGTTTGGAGCCTGCAGGGGGCAATTCAAAATGCTTTGAAAATTCTGCCTTCAAAGGGGGCAGTTTTGAAGTGGTGAGAAGTGTGCTTGCACAGTGCTATGGTGATTCTCTGATTAGTACTCCTTTACTTAAATGTTGAAGATGATCATCTTTGGGGACAACTATTAAGCTTGGATTAACCTGGGCTTCAGGGCTTAATGGACACTGTCAATAGCTGATTTGATAATTTATATGCTCTTGTTTCCTTGCAATTGTGCATGTCTCCCTCTTTTGCTTTTTATGCAGCACCGCTTCCCTGCAAGGAGGGCTGGGTTGAGCAAGGAGGCTGGGCCCAAAGTCTCCAAGGGGGCTTTCATGGACAAGAGAGAATTTGAACCCAGGTCTATTCCCAATCTTAATCCCACAACTGCACCAGGACAAAACCTCTTAATTGTAATGCACTTTTTCAGACATGGAGATCTGTAGGAGATGCTCATAGGTAAATCTCACATCCTTCTCTTTTTCTAGTGGGAGAGGACAGGAGCTTGTCTTTCACCAGTATATTCACAGTAGGAACCCATTTCCAGATGTTTCAGGATTTGGTTTTAGATGACATGCACTACTAAGTTTAAAAAAATGTAGTAAATAAATACAAATGTGGCAAATAAAATTTAAGCTGTTGAGTATCCAGAAGTTCAAACAGAAAGATGAGCTTGGAAAAATTAAAGGAGGTACTTGATATATCCATAGTTTTTCCAGCTGTATTTGGCCAGGGAGTGTGTAGGTTAAATGAAAAGATAAGAGCATTAATTATTGACTGGACAAGATTAAGTGAACAAGAAGACCTGCACGTGTCAGTCTCCCCCTTTAGAGGAAAGTACTTTTTTTTAACTTTGGAGATTTTTAGGGTACATGGACTTCAACACCCAGAATTCCCCAGCTAGCCAATTCTGGGAGTTGGTCCACTTCTCTAAAGCGTATTCAGGTCTTTAAAGCTGTCTGCAGGAGTTCCTACCATTATTTTCTGAAGAGAATTCCTCCAGTGCCCACAGTTAACTGCACTGAACTTTTGATTATTGGGACTGGGTCTTGTGTTTGATTCCACATTCAAGTTGGAAAAAAATGGATGGGTGTGATTCTGGCCTCTTTCCCCATTTTGGTGTCCTACAAATATGGGACAATAATTATCATCACATCAGGGGACAGGGAGAGGAAGGTTCTTGAGAAAGGGTACTTTTCTGGGGCACCACAAAAAAGGGCCGGAGGTCATTGGAAGGAATTAAAGCCAAAAGAATGGATTTCTCCACGCCATCTCTGATTTCTAAATGAAAATATAATAACCACTACATAAAAGGATGGAAATAATCTAATGAAAAGAGGCATGGGCTCAACTTAGTCATTAGAAAGTCAATTTTTGGACCATCCTACAAACCAACCAACCATTTACCTATTGCTGTTTGTGATTTTCAGAGAATAGTTTGTAAGGGGGAGTGATGAGAATATATCTTTGTATCTCGGAGAAAAATTAATGGAGAAGCAATGTAAAATTAGCTCAGTGAGAAACAAAGGTAGGATCAAGTGCTTGGAGTAGTTTTTTCTACCTTACTAAACTTCCACCCCAGAACTGGAATAAAATCTTTCAGGATTCTGTGCCAATATGGAAGAGTCGGTAGGAAGAGATGGTGATCCTAATGCCACTTGGCTCAGTCGGGAGATATTGGAAGGTCTTGCTGTAGAAGCTATGCATGGGCAGGGAGATGATTATTTTCTGAAAAGACCAGGACAAATGTATCCTCTACAGGTAGTCCGTGACTTATGACTATAATTGAGCGTGGCAATTAAGTCATGAAGCGGGTCCCATTTGCAATTTTTGCAATCGTCATTAAGCCAGCACTAGGGACCATTTTTTGCCAGAAACTGGAAGTAAGCATCAAAACTGCTGTGAATCTCAGTCTTGTGACTGCAGGGCACTACAAAGAGACATAAACTTGGGCCAGTTGTTGAATGATCAAAACACTGTCACATGACCGTGGGGAAAGGATGTCATCAGAACCTCAAAACCAAGTTGTAAGTCACTTTTGACAGTTCTGACAGTTGTTAAGTCTATCGTAAGTTCAGTCACCAAGTGTCATAAATTGAGGACCTGCAGCAGGCAGACAGGGTTTGTGGATTAAGAGTCATTCAGACAACTGCAAAAGTCATTTTTGGGAACTGCTTTGTCTTGGCAGCACAGAAGTTATCCAGCACCTTCTTTCCACTGGACCAAACCCCAGTCTCTCTCGAGTTGATGCTGCAGAGAAAGATTTGGTCCAGCCGGACATGGTTCTGAAAGTGAGAGGGGGAAAAGAACCCGCACACAAACACAGAGACTGCCTGCTTCAGAACGTTGTGCTTGCATCAGTTTTCTTTTTTATTAGTAGCACTTTTAAAACACAAAAAGAAGCCTCGTGGCATAGTTGTGTCCCAACAGATGTAAACAGTTTGAGAAGCTTTAGGGGCAGCATGATCAAGATGGGGTTAAAAAAAAGTTGCTGTGGAGTTAACGGCTGCCATATCAGGATGTGGAACGTAAGGCAGCTTGCCAGAAGATGAGATTCAGCGGGAACTGGTTGCAGTAAATGGGACAGGTGTGGGAAGGCCAAAAGAGAATTAAGAGAGCGACTGCTTTCACTGCTGTATGGACTGAAAGCAGGCTACAAGGATTTGGGAGAAGGGTAGCCCAAGGGTTGTGAGGCCCTCTGGCTGGAGAGCTGTGTCTCCCTCTGGAATCAGTAGACGGTTTTCAAGGGCTAGAGTTGAGTTAGCAACAGTTATGGGTATCAGCACCTGCCAATGTGAACACCGCAACCTTGTCTAGACAGTAATTGACACATGATTATATCCAAAGAGGGAGGAAGATTTGATCAGTATGGGACTCTTTCAATCTCAGAGATATGTTTTAAGAGGAAGAGGGAGGAAAAAGAAACCAAAAATGGGCCTTACAATACTGAGTTTCATATGGCGCTCACTTAAGGTCCTGTGTGCGAATGCCTCAAGCCTGCTGAGATCGAAGTTTAAGACATCCAGCCCCATTTACTGCTGTTCCTCTTCTCCATAGATATCATTCTTTTTCCGTTTCATCTCTTCAAAGTCAAACTCTGAGCCCATCATCCTCTTGTAAATGTCTTTGATGTCATCGCAGGTCGTCTCGAAGTGGGTGGTGGCGTCATAGGTACGGGAAATAAAGATCTGGGAAAATTAAAAATCAGAGCATTGGCTTTTGGTCACTATCGCAGCTTTCCTATCCTCCCAGATGGGAGCCCTCTCGCTTTGTACAAACCTGGCTTTCTCGGCCCAGGTCGGTTGGGGTGAACAAATTGCTGACACTAACAAACCTATGAGGAAGAATAAAGAAAATTAATTTTAGAAAGGGTTCAGACAAGGGGGAGGGGGCTGTCCACATAACAGAAAATGTGGTTTCAAGGCCAAAGCGCGCACACTATATATTGATATTTCTGTCTAACGCTTCTTGGTGGGTTGGAGTTTGGCAAAACCCAAGACCTGGAATATTTTGGTCTCATGGGATAAGGCAAAATGGGAGTGCCTTGCTGTTGGTTCTTTTCTCTGCATGGCCTGAGCATCAGTGTTTCTTAATCTTGGCAGCTTTAAGGTACTGGGACTTCAACTCGCAGCATTCACCAGCAATCTGGGGAATCGGCAATCTAAAGGGGCTTGGGCCTTGCCTACACTCAAGGAAGATTGGCTGATCATTTTAGGATGACTTTGCTAGCAGAGAGCAGCTATGAAGTCCACACAGTTTCTCTGCAAGGGCAAGCACCATGCCAACCAGAAGCAGTGCTCCAAATGCTTTGATGCCTCCAGCACAGCACACGGGATGCCCTTCCTGCCCTTCCTCTTGAGATCCAGTGCTTGTGTATAGTGTGGTGACAGCCACGTCAGCAGCAAAGAGGCCTGAACAGCCAAACTCAGCCAGCATCCAGCTTACTTCTGCTCAATGGGCTCCAGGAGATCCATGGCAGGTTTGATCTCCTTGTCTGGGTCATTTGTCTCTACAGTAGTGCTCACAATGGCAATGTATTTTCCCTGGGCTGCCACGTTGTGTGCGGACGAGATCATGCAGACGTAGATGTCTAAAAGACAAAAGAGTGCGAAGGAACAGGTCACATCATCAACTCTGCATGTGAACGTGGTCAAGAACTAAAAAGACCTGCAACCCATGCCTTGAATAGATAGTGGTGTTCAGGACAGAGCAAAGGTGCCAATCCAACCTTACAAGAATCTAAGGCAACCTTGGAGGAATCTGCTAGAGTGCAGTAAGGCTGCCAGAGGAACTAAACGGATTCACATTTACGCACATGGAAGAGTTCCGCTGCATCCCAACCTGAGTAAAGTCACCCAGTAATGGATAGCTCATCTCTACACTACAGGTAGTCCTCGACTTAACAACCATAATGGAACCTGTCCATTATGATTGTTAAGTTGTAATGGGCGTGAAGCAAGTCACTCACGTGACCAAGATGATTTTATACCCTTTACACTGGTGATAATTAAGCAAATGCCACGGTCGTTAAATGAAACTACATTATAGGCTAATTTTACTAAGTAAATGCTGGTTTTTAGCAAAAATGTTATAAAATGTGGTCATATAAGTGCAGGATGCTGGAAACAGTCAAGTGACTGTGAGGGGAGAGGGCAGCCATCAGAACTCTGGAGCCAAGTCATAAGAATCCCTGGGGAGGTCCACTGTAACTTCAAACTGTCACTAAGCAACTGGTCATAAGTCGAGGACTACCTGTATATCCAACTATAGAAAGCCTAAAGAAACCAAGTCTTTGGGCCAAATGCCACATTGAGTGGTCAACTGTCACTTGAGTGGGCAGTTCCAGAAGCTGATTATTCTTTAAATCCCAACATCCCAAAAAGGAAGCAGGAATGCAGAGCCTTAAGTGGAACGATAGGGCTCAAGGAATTGGGATCAGAGACGATTTCCATATACTGCACTATAGAACACCCAGAATGCCTTGTAAGGTAGTCCAGACAAAAAGCACACCTAAAATTCCTAGCTCAAACTTTATTGTACATTCATAGAATCTTGTAAGTCTCAAAGTTCTCTCTCCCCCCACACTTTTAATCCCCAAAACTAGGGAGGATCCCTTCTGAAATATCTGCCCTGCTCCCATTCCTGCCATAGGCTCAGTGCCTCTATTTGACCATTGCCTAGTTTGTGGTTCCTCCTTCCAAAGTCATTCCCACATTCAGAGAAATAGGTCTCTCTCAAGAGGTCTGGATCCCTTGGCCAACACAAGGAGGGTCCAGGAAGGGCACTAAACTTTTGCATGAAACCAACCTTCCTCTGTCTCCTGCCAATCATGTCATTAGAAAGCCGCCTACTAAATCCAAGGCTAGACCAAGTGAGAAGAGAAAGTTAGAAATCTCCATATTTCATACACTGCGATGAAAAACGATTTTATTTTCTCCGCTTTCATACCCGCACTTGGGAACATAATCAAAGGGATATCAACATAACATGTGGCTTCAAAGTTGTTTTCAAACTGAGTACTCTTATCCCTAAGGTGCCTCCCCTATGTGCATGTATGTAATCTCCCCCCTTCTTCTGGCGTGTCCTTGTATGTATTGATATCAACATATACATCCAAGGACAAGCCAGAAAAATTGGGGAGAGATCACACACACACACTCGCATGGTGGAGGTATCTTAGTGATAAAAGCACCCAGTATAAAAACAACTTGGAATCCGCATGTTAATATTTCTCTGATGATGTTCCCACGCGCAGGCAAGAAAGCAAAGTAAATAAAACGTTTTTTAATCCCACTGCACAAAGTATGAAGAATTTTAGCACATTTCCTGGCGTACTTATTTTTGCATTTTTAGGAAGAAGAGAAAGTAGCAAACCACCACAGCTTCAACAAGAGACATGCTGAGAGGAGTGGGTGATCACCACAAGGTCTATATTGCTTGTCCCAAGTTTACCTGACTTCCTGTTTACTTGGTTCTGGGGAATGATGATCTGGCATGAGTTGGCATCATTTGTGTTCTTAATTGGATGGTTCAGGATACAGATAACCCGAATGACCTTGCCCACTTTCTTCACTCTCTCTGGGACATAGCTGGGGTCGCAGATGAGCTGCTTGCAACGGGCGATCTGCAAGGAAAGAGACAGCGATTTGAGACCACCAAAGAAAACAGCAGAGGATATGTGCAGCCCACAGAGAATATTTGTAGCTCACGGTTGAAATGTGGGGCCCCTGGTACTCTCTGAGCTTGGTTGTTTTCTTGCAGACATTTTATTACCCAACTAGGTAACATCATCATGGTTAGAAGCCTTCCAGCTCATGCCTTCTAGCACTGATGTTATTTAGTTGGGTAATGAAATGTCTGCAAGAAAACAACCAAGCTCAGAGAGCACCAAGGGCCCCACAGAGCTTGAATATTGCCCTCTGGAACTCACCTTCCACCCATTAGCTCAGATTGCACCCACTAACTCTTCAGTGATATTTCCCCAATACAACAACCCATTCATCATTTGCCCTGTCTAAACCTGAAGGCTTTGCATGCCTACCACAGTTGTCACTCTTCCTGAGATGAGTGCAGGGTAAGAGGAAGCAGTGAGAATGGATGTCCCTCATTCTCCTAGACATGCAATCCTTACTTGCTGAAAGGATAGACTGTTCTTCCTTTCAGACACAAATGTCACCTCTCTCCCTAGCCTGGTTTGAATCATCAGCAACTTGAAATGCTAGAGGACCCACACCTTCTGCAAACTCTTATGTTAAAGTAAGGATGGGGTGTTATCTGTTACTAACCCAAAGATTCTAATAGGTCAGGATGTGGAAACAAGGATCCAGTAAGGAGCCAGCCCAATAATCTTTAGATTTATATCCTCACTTGCCTCTACTGGGGATGCACAAACAGTTTAGCCTCCTTACATTTGAGCTCTATGAATTAAGGTATGACCAAATCAATCTCAGGCAGAGGTATTTACAGGGTATGGTAAAGAAAGTCAAGAGGGCAGCCACAACAGTGTGATTAAAGCCTCCCTTACCTTTTTGTACATCACACCATCATGTTACTTTGACTTTTTTTTGACCCCGTTCCCTTATAAGTCTAATTAAATATAAAGAAGACTTTTTTATTATGTTATCAATCTTGATAGACTGTATTTTTTCAATACAGGGATGTTTATATAATGTGGTAAAAGATTCATATTCTACTATTTAGACAGCTTCGAGTACAGGTAGTCCTCAACTTACATCAGTGCCAGAATTTTCATCACTAAGTGATACAGTTGTAAAGTGCAACTTCATCACAATAGCAATCCCAGTAGTAATGATTGATATCATTAACTGAATTCCATGGTGGTTAAGTGAGGCAATTTCCTGCCAGCTTCCCACAACTTAAGACAGTGGAAGCAGCAGAAAGTTGCAAGTCCCAGGCTGGCAGGCTAGTGGATGGGGAAGGGCATGAAGGTGGCCCAGCAAGGCTTTGGAAGGGTATACTTCCAAAACTGGTCTTATCTACCATTTGTTCAGTGCTGTCATGGTTGCTGAAAGAATGGTTGTAAGTCAAGAATAAATAAAGAGAATAAAGAAGAGAAATAAAAATATTTTATCAATATTAATTATAATTACAATTTAGGATGTCAGTATTATGAGCATAAAATTATTTGGCTTTTTCATCCAAAGTTATAATTAAAAAAAAGAACCCCTGTGACTCATACATATCAAAGTACTTATTGTGTAACAGAGGTTCCAATCTTAAACTGATGACTTAATATTACAGAATGTTGGAGCACTTTGAAAATAAATACCAAGTTTTACTCAAGAGCCATTCACAGGAGGGAAACCTGGGCAATGCTGATCTACTGGTTTTAATCCCATAAGATTCTTGCTTCGACAGAGATGTCTTTCCCTTGAGCAAAGGAAAAACTAAAAAAGTATCACTCTACCTCTCCTTCTGACTTCACTCCAACCACTTTGCCATTCTCTACGACAATCTCCTCAATGGGTTTGTTCAGCATGTAAGTCCCTCCGTAGATGGCACTTAGCCTGCCAAGAAAGCAATTGTCCCAAAACATTCATCTGGTCAAGGTTAAATGGTTTGATCACATATTCAGTAGACTGAGCCCCAGTCTCACAGCTGGACAATGGCTCCATGATCCAACTACTATGGCAATCATTTCTGCACCTTCAAGTCAATCTTGAGTCCTGGCAATTGCCTGGACAAATCCCTACAGGGTTTCTTCACAATATTTGGGGGGATGGTTTGCCATTGCTCCCTTGCTAGGGCTGAGAGAAAGTAAATGGCTCAAGGTTACTCACTTGGCTTCATATATAAGGCAGGACTAGAGTTTGGGGTCTCTAGCCTGTGGATGCCTAAAACCACTACATCAAACTGCCTCTCTACAACAGCTCTATCTAGACGTCTTTCTTCATACAATCCCCATTTTCCAAAACTAGAACTTCTCATCCCACTTTATTCCTCTTTTGACCCACCATCTAGTTCTTCCCAAGCTGGTGCATAGCAACCTCTGAATTACACCACGTACAAAGCTGGACCGGATGATGGTCCATGAATAAAAATCAGTTCATTCTTATTCATTTTACAGCCTAAACTGTATGATGTCCACAAATACTATGGTTTGTTACAACCTAGTTACGCCCATACAAACTATTATAGGGATTAGTGCAATGTCTGCAAATGATCTGAAAAAAAGCAAAACAGTTCCACATAGCCAGTGAAAATAGAATTGAAGTGCAAAAAACCCTGTTATTTGTTTCTAATCTCAATTAATGTTTTATACTACTATAAGTTGTCTAGAGTCACTTGGGACAGTAAGATGGGTGGCATATAAATTGAATTAATAAATAGTACACAAAAATCTTCTCTTGCAAAGCCTATCTCATATTTTGTGGATCTTTGCTTTATCTGATCAGTGGCCAAAAGAAACAGTACCTTTCTATCTATCTTGCCCAGGACTTGCTGGAGAGGCTTTTTTTAAAAAATAATTATTATCTCATTCTTACCAATAAAGCCAGGAGATGGTTAAGACTGATTGCTTTTAATAACAAAAAAGTAGACATAAATGTTATAAATAAGTTCTCCTGGAAATTATATTGTGCTCTCAATACCAAAAGCAATGCTACGAAGTATCAGCATTTCTTTAGCACTTCAAACCTTCAGCTCATGCGCTGGTATGATCAGCAAAATATTTCTTCTGAGGGTCCCAAACCTCCCATTAAGGCAGTCTGTTTTTCCACAGACTGAACCGAATCAAACTCCAGATAAAGATGGAACCTCTCAACTATTTAGCCAGTCACTCACCCTCTCTGCATTCAGCAACTAGGTTCATGCATCATGCTAAATTCTGAATGAAGAGCTACAAATCATTATACCCAAATTCACATTTCATCGTAAGGCAAGAAAACTATCCCACCCTCCCTTAGTGCAAGTGGTGAATTTCTTGATTCCTGTCCCCAGTGGGTTGGAGCGTATATAGAATCCCAACCAGGAAATGAAGGCTACAAATGAAGGCTATTTATTTATTTACTGGTGGCCAAAACAACCCTTTCCAGCCAGCAAAGGTCTCACCTGGCAAATCCTTGGGGAAGCTCTCCCAAGCCATAGAGAGGATAGAGGTAAGGACTTTTGCCATATCTCGCCAAAGACTCGCTGTATAGTTTAATCCTGTTGATGGTCTCTTGGCAAGGTTGGTCTAGGTAGCTGAAGGAGAGAAAATTCAAGTAAATTGAGGAGCCACTTGTGCCAGATGTGTGTGTGTGGTCTTTCTCAGGGTAGGTGGTGACTTACTCATCCGTCCTGTACAGGGCAAGGGCATGGCCTGTGAAATCAATCACATCCTGGCCCAGGTCAAACTTCTTGTACACGTCGCGCATGGTGGTCTTTTTGGGATCAACCCCCTCAAATGTACGGGCATCGTTCTCATCGAAGTTGGCCACATAGACCAAAAACCTCCGGAAGCGCCTTTTCTCAAACAGACCCATCAAACCTTCAAAGGGAAAAGACTCCAGGGTTAATGCTGAGGGCAAAAACTATGCACTTCTGCCTTGGCTTGTTCTGGAGCTTGGAGAGGAAGTGGCAGCGTTGGCTCCAGTCAGATCATTACCAGGCTCAATCATTCTGGAACTGCTGGGTTTGCAAAACAAGAAAACTTTAAAAATGACCCAAATTGCCTGTATCACAGCTGAAACATTGTCCAAAAGGTTTTGTACGCCCCTAATAAAAAATGTGTTTGTACAAACAGGGATCAGAATAATGCAGGCAATATACTCCTCATGACGCTCTATGGAAGCAAAAGTTGGATTTTAAAGACACAGGACAGGAAGAGCATTGACATTTTTGAACTTTGGTGTTGGACATCACCAAACATCAACACTATTAATAAGAAGGCACATCAGAGGATGTACCTCCTACATAAGCTCAAAAAATTCAACCTGCCTCAAGAGCTGCTGATATGGCTCTACAAAGGAACCACTGAGTCCATCCTTTGCACATCTGTCACTGCCTGGTTCGGTGCAGCAACCATGCAGGACAGGTACAGACTCAAACAAACTGTCAGGACTGCAGAAATAATAACTGTAGCTAGCCTGCCCTCCATGGAGGACCTATATATTGAGAGGGTCAGGAGAAGGGCAGAGAAGGTATCTGCAGACCCCTCTCACCCTGGACATAAACTGTTTGAACCTCTTCCCTCTAGTACATGCTGCCTATAGGGTACTGCATACCAAAACTACCAGACATAAGAATAGCGTTTTCCCCTTTGCCATCATTCAAATGAATACTTGACTAATAATGCTATATGATCATGCTACATAATAGAGAATTCTAAATTAACCCAGTTCTGTCTCATGTGTACATATGCTTATTCATTTTACACTTTATAATACTTCCTTTCTATTGATTGCACACTTACCAAATAACATCGCAACAAAGTTTAAAAAACAGGCATCTGGACTGGATTTTTCTCAAGTCGAAGACGTTTCGCCTTTAATCCAAAAGGCTTTCAAGTAAGGGATCTGCATTCCTTCAGCAGCTGCTGGACCACAGCAACTGCTGACATGTTAGGTTGATGGAACTGGAGTCCAAAAACATCTGAAAAGAAAACAGGCTTCTGATCCATGCCATAATATAATGACCAAGGGTTGAATGAGTATTCCATGATATTTCCTGAAATCAGCCTCCTGAAAACGATACAGATTCACCAGGGGAGATATTTTCCAAAATCACTGTCAAAATGAAGTTTGCTTATTACAGAAAATATTCAAAATTTGAAATAGTTCCCCTGGATGATTTGATCTAGACCTGATGATGGAAAGAAATAACCGGTTCTCAGGGTAGGGATAGTAACTGCTTGATTTCAAGGCCACCAACATGTCAATAATCTGTTAATTCATGGAAAGTACAGGAGGAAGAAGAAATGAATTGAAGCCACAGTGTGTATAAGAGTCATTTGTGCATTTACTGGAATCAATCTTCTGTGCAGCTTCATGATAGTCTGCAATAAAGCACTTCTCTAGCCAAGCTGACTTGGACAGTCTTCTACTAGGTCTTGCCTAGAAGCTGAGCTACCTCAAAAAAGACCGGAAGATTGATGATCTAATGCTGAGTCTTGGATGGGGAATGAGATGGGTTTTCAAGATTCCAAGATGCTCATTCGCAAAATGTTAGTTCATTCCATGAACATTCATGATATGTACTGAGTTCAAGATCCAGGTGCTGTGTAATGGGATGAGTTCCCATTATTTGCCCCAGCTCCTGCCAATCTAGCAGTAGAAATACAAGTGGATAAATAGGTACCACGTTTGGTGGGAAAGGTAACAGTGTTCCATGAACTTTGGCATATAGTCATGCTGGCCACATGATCACAGAAGCATCTTTGGACAACACTGGCTCTTGGGCGATGTAATGGAGATGAGCGCCACCCTCTAGTCAGACATAACTGAAAGGGGACACTTTGACCTTTACCTGATTTTTTTTTCAGGGAGGGGATATCAGTTTTGTCCACTGAAGTCAGTGGCTTAGTAACACAATATGTGGGAAAGCTCAAAATATTAACAATTCAAATTTTATTGACTTTGTTTTTTATCCTGAATCAAAAGTTGATGCACCTCATTGTTTTGAAGGTTGACTGCTTTTTTAGATGCATTTCTAAAAAATGAGCCAAGGCAAATACCCCTCTGAAAAGGCCTTGCATGCAGTGTCTCTCTTTTCTCACTACCTCCTGTTATTGATTTTTCCAGATGATACTTCATCTATCCTTTTTTTGAATTTCTCCTCCACCTTTCTTCATTTTTCCACTATTAAAAAAACCCATTTCCTGTTCCATCTTCTGTTTTAATATAAAGCTGTGCAACGCTCTTTCATGGCATAATTTAAAGGAAATCATGAATAAAATGAAGATCCTATCATTCTTTCTTCTCTCTTTATCTGAAGCTTTTAGAAATTTGAAAATACTAAGGGAAAGGACTCAGCTTTTAAAAACAAAGTTTATCTGCTGGGTGCAGGGTCCCTTTCTAATCTTCAGTTGGTGCCAAATGTATCTTCTTTTAGCAATGAAAACTGTGCTTAAAATGTTAAGATTTCACCAAAATGTGTTAATCAGCCATTTGAAAATTGAAGAAATTTAATAAAGAGGATCACCGGTTTAAATATTCTGTAGAAATGTGTTAGCTGGATCCACATACTGAAGGCTCTTGGCTAGCACACTTTTCACTGCAAACCATTTATAAAATGAAAAGACTAAAAGGGTGAAGGCCAAAATAGGACTCCAATCATTTTATACTTCCGGTTCAGTGCTGTGATAGTTCAGTGTACTGGATGCAGAAGAAATCACTCATGGATTGTACCTGATAGTCACAAGCTACTATAGTCCTCAACCTACAACCACAATTGGGACCAGAATTTTTGTTGCTAAGCAAGGCGGTTGTTGAGCGAGTTGCACCTGAATTTGCAACCTTTTGCCATGGTTAAGTGAACCACTGCAGTTAAGTGAATCACATGGTCATTAGCAAATCCTGCTTCCCCCATTTACTTTGCATGTTGGAAGCTGACTGGGAAGGTTGCAAATGGCAATTACATGACCCCAGGGCACTACAACATTGTAAATACATGCTGGTTGCTAAGCACCCAAATTTTAATCATGTGACCATGGGGATGCTGCAGTGGTCATAAGTGTGAGAACCGGTTACAATTAACCAGTTTTTCAGTGCTGTTGTAACTTCAAACAGTTGGTTTTAAATCAAGGACTAATTGTAATCAGTTGTGTGAACTTTCTCTTCTTTCTTTCTGCGAACCTAGTGCAGCAAATTATATTTGTATTCTACTTAGTGAATACTAAATAGAATGTAATTTTTTTTCTCTCCAGCTTGCTCAGATATTGCCAACAGAAGAAAACTTCTTATTATTCTTTAGATGCCAGCAGCTGAAATCTAGTGTAGATTTTATGCAGGTAATCCATATATACCTCTTGTGAAATATTACATTTCCAAAGTAAACTTTGCCTATAAATGTATACAGTTTGTTTAGTTGTTATTTTCTTAATTCTAGACGTGGCGAAAATATGATAGTGACCATAGCGGGTATATTGATGCTGAAGAACTTAAGGTAAGGCAATCTCTATAATCCTTTCTTAGATATTTGGACCATGCCATGTCAAAAGTATTTGTAGGAAGAAGTTGCAAAAACAATAAAACAAATAAGTTTTTAAAAGTAGAAGCTGTATAATACAGATGTACTGATTTCTTTCTCCCACTCAACCACTTGAACGCATTTTATGACAGCACTGGCATTTTTTTTGTAGGTTTGAATAGTGAGTAAATAGTGAGTAATAACAGGGAGCCACCAAAGATGTTTCTCTTTGTATATTTTTCCCTGAACGTGATAATGTAGAAAGCATTATTAGGCTGCATTTTAGTGCGTTTCAGGGAACCCACACACCTATTCCCTCCAGCTATCCTTGCTAGTACAATTAGTACAAATACAGAGCATATGGAAGATTGTGTGTTTCTTTGTTACAAGAAAATTCGTGGGAAGTGACTATCTTCAAAGTAAATGAAGTCTGAGCCAAAGTGTTTATTTTATTGTGCACTTTTTGTCCAACATTTAATAATAATTCCACAGAGGAACATTTACACAGAATTCAAGTACAAATTGCTTTAGTGCTGAATATTTTCCAGTTTTGCATCTCATGAATGCTAAGAAGCAACTATTTCTGGATTGTGCCATTATTCTGACTGGATTGCAGGAATAAACACTGTCCATATAGGAATAAAAAACAGAAAATACCAGGGAGGTAGAGCCCAGTGTAAACTTCTTAAAAAATGCTTCTTTCTCTATGAAGGTGAGGTATTCATCAA
>JANHZU010004862.1:62048-74763 GCA_032468055.1 Acrochordus granulatus
TTTTGGCCCGGCCCTCCACAATATTGTCTGCTTCTCATTTGGCCCCCTGGGAAAAATAATTGCCCACCCCTGCTCTACGTGGATGGATGGAAGCAGAATGACTACAGAACAGGAGGCTGCATTTCATTGGGACACCTTCCCTGGGCATGACGTCCCAGCTATTCCAGCCCCTCCTTCCAGCTTCTGCCTGTTCACATCCACATCTTATTTATTTCTATTTTAATCCACTTTTTCTACTACAACAGCGCTTTTATTTCTCAATTCCTCTTTTTTGTGAGTTTCTATTTCCCCCTTTGTGGAAGACGGGACTTTCATTTCCCTCCATCCTCTGAGGTGTAAGCAGCTTAGTGGTTCATTGCCTAATCGTGGTCTCCGTTCCCGGGAGGGACTGACTGTTCTGAGATCTGTTATTTCTTCGAGGCATCTTTTTCAGAGATACACCAGTTCTGCTCTGTTTACAGAGATATTGAATATAAAAACACCCCGGGTTTTGCAAAGGGCATGCACACAGATCGTTTCAGAGCGGCTCTTCCCGGGGTCGTATCTGTTCTATTCCTTCCCTCCTGAAGCTTCCCCTTGGACTCCTGGGCTGGCTCTGTTCTAGGGAGGAGGACAGAGAGAAGGGAAAAAGAAGTTTTTCCGATCCCTTCTCCGAAAACTTTGCCCAGCAGATTGCTCCCTCAGATCCTGTTTGGTCTTTCTAGGCTCAACGGCAGGTTCTTCTCCTGGATCCAGCTATATGGCCAGTCCATGCCGTCTCCAGGCAGCTCCAGCAATGCCCAGAAACCTCTCGTAGATGCTTACGGCATCCAGGAATGGTAATAGTTTCACATTATTTCTCCTTGATTGATGGGGAGAAAAGAGCCCACGTGGGGAGTCCTCTTTGAGTATTCCACGCCTGCTGATGGGATCTTCTTTCTCTCGACGCCAGGAAGTCCCCTGGTTCTTCCTCCACAAAACTAGCTTTAGTAGCATCTTTTGCCACTTGTCTCTGCAACGTTTTAAGCCTCCCACTTAACCTGGAAGTCAGCACGCTTGCCGACACGCAATGGCCGGGATCTTGACCCTCAAGGAAAGCCCGTTTTGACACCGCTGGAAGCGCTGGCTTCTTGGAAACCAAAGGATGTTACTTGAACCGTGAAAGGCACAACAAGCAAGAGAAGGTGCTGGCCACGCCAACTGGAGATTCCTCCTGTGAAATGAAAAGAACACCGCGAGCCAGTGATGTGGTTTTCTGTGTATCCACAGAAGGGAATCTGCCAAGGCAGGTTTTAAGGACCCAGCGAGAGACTTTTTCCTAAAATAAGAGCCGAGCCCTCTCCTGCCACAGGCTTAACTCAGAAAGTGCCCTTCCTGGCGGTTGCCACAGCCTGTCAGCGTTGGGCAACAGACTCTGAGTCGCGCCAACTTCCTCCAGGAATTGGCTGACGTCCTCAGCTCCTTTCTAGTTGCTCAAGTAGGCCAAGGAGGTGTATTTTACTCACTGCAGCCGGTTAGAGTCAGGAAGCATGTTCCCAGCCTGAGCAGTGACCTGCTCAGTCAAAATAGTCAACTTGACAAAATAGTCAACTGACCCCCCAAGTCTCCTCTAAGTGTTTCCTTTTCCTGCCTTCCCCATTCCACCTTGTCTGTCTCTCTGTCCATCCACCTATCCACCCACCCACCCATCTCTCTATAGTTCTGGACTGTTTTCACAATTACAGGCAGTCCTTGCTTAGTGACTGTCTCCTTTAGCAACCATTCACAGTTAGCGTGGTAATGGAAAAGTAGCTTTATCACCAGTCCTCACATTTACGTAAAGCAAAGGAAAGCTGAAGTCAGAAGCCCTTTCTTCTTGTTGTTCTCTTACCATTTCTCTGAATGCTCTAAGTTCTTAATTAGCCCCATGATCAGGATCGAACCCCTTCTGCAGCGGCTCCACCCTTCTTAGTCTTAGGTTGAGGCTGGACATCTGCTTCCCCAAGAGGAAGAGGAATACCCTCATCTCCAATTGCCTAATACACAGGTCGTCCTCAACTTAACACCACAATTGGGATGAGAATTTCCATTCCTAAGCAAGATGATTATTAAGTCATGCCAGATTTTATGACCTTTTTTGCCATGGTTGTTCAGCGAATCACTGCATTTGTTAAGCTAGTCATGCAGTTATTCAGAGAATAATAACTTCCTGCATTGGCTTTGCTTCTTGGAAGCCAGCTGGTCACAAAGGGAGATCTCATGACCCTGAGACCCTGCAACCGTCATAAATGTATGCCTGTCGCCAAGTTCCCAGATTCTGATCACATGATGGTGGAGATGCTGCGGCAGTTGCAAGCGTGAGAACTGGTTGTAGGTCACTTTTTTTAGTTCCGTTGTAACTTCCAACGGCTGCTAATCGAAGGGTTGCAAGTCAAGGACTACCTGTAAGCTCTGGTCTGTGGTCTCATTTCTCAGACCAACATGCTGGACAAGACATGAGATCCACGTGGATCAAATTCTCTCCTTCAGACAGCCAGGGCTGCCTTCCTTTCCGCTCACAGCGCTTCCAGGTCTCCTCGAGTCCGAGGCAACCCCACTTCCTAATTGCCAATTAACAGTGGCCACGTGCCCCCTTTGCATGCTCCCTTCCACCGGAGGAGCCTTTCAGAAGACCTTGCAAGCTGTTTCACTCTGGACAGTTATAGGGGATGTAACACTTAGCTGACGCCTCTGTAGAGTTTAGGAATGGGGGCGCAGAGAGCCCAGCGGTTGCTGCACGTCACGCGCGGGGTACGGGAAGGGCTGGGACAGCAAACGGGGGGCATTTTCCTGTAAAAATCACTGGGAATTGACGATCGGGGCTCCAGCTCCATTGAAAGCCGAGAATGCTGTTCATTACGGTACCACTTTAATAAAAGCAATCAAAACCCACACCTCACGTTTGGCGTCAGTTTTTGGGGACAACAGTCTATAAATTTAAACAGACATTCATGTTGAATTCTTCCTTGTTTTGATTTTGCTCCTGCATTTTCCTTCGTAAAGCAAGGCCATAAACATAAAGAATCCAATTTTTTATTCATCTTGATGAACCTCTTTCAGATTATCCTCCTTTTTAATTTGTTATTTTTTTTCTCCCCAAGGAAATATAGTTCCTGTAAGCTGTACTCTTTTTTTTTTTTTGACAATTTGTCTTTGAGTTTCTATTTTCTATTTCTGTTCAGTTCAGGTTTTGGCTTTTTCTTTGCCTTTTCCTGGCTGTTCGCTTCTTCTCAATCCGGCTTTGAGAGAAAATTTTTCCCCTCGTATCAGGTGGGAGGTAAGCCACAAAAAAAAAAGCCTCTCTCTGCCCTATTTTTCTCAGCTGCTGCCTCCTTTCTGGGAGACCCTCCAACTTTAAGGAGAACCAATGAGGTGTCTTGGACTAGGCCTGGGGAGACCCAGATTCAGGTCCTCCACTCAGTCTCCAA
This sequence comes from Acrochordus granulatus, assembly GCA_032468055.1. NCBI lineage: Eukaryota > Metazoa > Chordata > Lepidosauria > Squamata > Acrochordidae > Acrochordus > Acrochordus granulatus. Next base: position 65,474 of record JANHZU010004862.1, read on the forward strand.
AACTGTCTTGAGCATTTTGAACAGTCCCTTCCTCTCAACACGAGAGCCAGGATGGTTCAGTCTGGAAGGACTTCTGGACAAGGAATGGGGAGACACAGGTTGTGGTCCCCCCTTTCTACAGAAGCTCATGGGACGATTTTGGGCCAGTTCCTTCTTCTTAACCATGGAGACGCTGGTTCAGTATGGACAGTTCTGGACTAGGAGTAGATCAGGTAGTTCTCGATTTATAACCGTAATGGAGTCTGTCCATCACATTTATAAGCTATGATGGTTATAAAACTGGTCACCCATGTGACTGACCCGAGTTTTTGGCCTTTTTCATGTTGGTTGTTAAATGAATGCCATAGTTGTTAAGCAAAACTGTTGTAAAACAAAGCGACATGACCCTGGGACACTGCAAATGTCATAAGTACACGTCAGTTGCCAAGCAGTCACATGAATGTGGGGGCAGGGTGTCAAAACTTTGGAACTGGGATGTAAGTACCCCAGGGAGGTCCAAAGGAATATGCGGTGGCACAGTGGCTTAATGACTCCAGTTATGTCAACCAGAAATGGCTGGCAATCTGGTGGTTCGAGCCGCAGCACCGCAACACGGAGTGAGCTCCCGTCACTTGCCTCCAGCTCCTGCCCACCCAGAAGCTCAAAAGCACGTAAAAAATGTGAGTAGATTGATGGGTACCACTTTGGTAGGAGCTGGCCAGCAGCGTTGGGAGCAGAGAGTCGGAGCTGAGCAGTGAGTCGGAACTTGCCTGTCCCGGGAATGGAGTAGGAACTGCGGAGGATGCCCCGGATGCGAAAATCACCAGCCAGTGGGGGAGCGGGGTTGCCAAATAAACAATGTATAAATGTCTAATGCTTGTAAGCCACCAAGAGTCTTTGGAGATTGGCGGCATAGAAATGTGTTAAATAAAAGAAAGAAATAAACTCTGAACAGTCACTAAATGACCAGTTGCAAGTCAAGGACTATTTGTAGTCTCCAGCCATGGAAATTCTCTGGAGGGTGTTGGGCCTGTCCCTCTCTCTCAACTCAACCTACCTCAAAGGGATGTTGTAGAGATAAAATGAAAAGAGATGCTCATGTAGGTCACTTTGAGTGTGAACACGTGAATTTGAGTGCAACCAGAGATGAGGTTTACAGGTTCCGTTAGAGGTCAGGGCTGAAAGTTCCCAATCTCTGGCAGGTACAGTTCTAAATTACAGGATGTTGACTGCCTTTGACTTATACCAGAAAAGAAAAAAATATTCCAGCTCACCTTACTTCTCCAACGTATGTCTCGTTCAGCCCATACTTGGTTGTCTCCTCTTCTCCATATATGCATCTGTTGATCTTTCTGGACATTGCTTCCCCATCCTTTCCAACTCCATTTCACATGTCTTCTCTCCTCTTTCTCTCTTCTCACGCTCAGCCTCTTCTCACACAGATGCACCTGCTGGATTCTCCCCCATAAGCGAAGGACAACTGTAGGAACCCAAAGCAATTTTCAGCCTCTTTCCAAAGGCTTTGCAACAGGAGATGGATGGACACCTTCTCCAACCTGATTCTGGACATCATATAAATGACTTCTTTTCCAGGATTAGATGTCTTGATTCTCTGCCCAGCAGGATCATTCAGCCAGTGGAGGTAATCCTGTGGAGTGACAGCATTGGATCTTCTTCATTAACCGGTCCCAGATCTGGGGAATTGCCGGCTGGTGCTTGTCTTCCTTCTTCTGATCCCATGGGGTCCATTAGGATTAATTCCACAGGTGGGACACTGGGCTGCCTCCAAGGATCGCTGTGGGATGAAAGACATTAATGCAGAAAGACATCAAGTTGGTGGTCCCATATTGAGAAGAAGTTGACAGCAGTAGGATTTTGAGGATGGCTAAATAAATACATTTAATCCATTTATTACGTTTTGCACTTTCGTTGCTTTTATGATGATCCCTCGCTTTTAACTGTACACCGCCATGTGAAATGTGGCAATGTAAAAAGCTGCAGTCAGAATCTAAAACACGTTTTCTTTAAAGGACGGAACTTGAAACCAAAATTCCTCTTTGGTTACTGTGCATAGGTTTAGACATTGTCTTTTTTTTTTCTTTAGGGGAAAAAACCCATTCCAATGACCAAGAACTCTGTTTTAGAAGATGCCCCAATATATCTGCAGAGAAAACAAGGAAACGGATCATGCAGGAATGATTCAATGAGGCAGATTTCAACTTTGAAACAGCAAGCGCTGGAGGAACTGATCAGCTGTCCCCTGATTTTGGAGGAACTTGGCCATTATAATGGGAAAAAGAACCAGAGCTGAGGGATTCGAGCTCCTTCTTCACAAGTTCAATCCCTGAAATCGTAGGTAGGAGATTCCCAAAGACCGGAGAACGGGATTGGGGGTTTGACAAAGGGTCCCCAGATAGCTTGCTTTGGGAAAGACTGAACAAAGGGACGTACACAGGCATAGTTCAGAGCAGTGTTCCTCGACCTTAGCAACTTTTAAGGTGCCTGGACTTCGATTCCCAGAACTCCCCGTCCAGAATTCTGGGAGCTGAAATCCATACATCTTGAGGTTGCCCACACCGGGAACGCTGCTTTAAATCTACTGCCAGTGTTAAGAATTAACAGAGCAAAGCTTACCGTCGTCTTCGACAATAGCAGTAGTACATGAAGCCTGCCGATAGGGTTACCACTATTAGAAAGAAAAGTGAATTAAAATGAACAGCTGGCCCGAGAAAGGTCTCTGGCGCAGGCCAGCCCCATTTTGAACGAACCCCGGTTTTAGGCACACTATGGAAAGCGGACAACTCTGTGGGAGGAAATCGACTGGAGCAAAATGTTCCCAAACATAAAGGAAGTGGGAGATCATTTAGAAAAGTCGGGGGGGCCGGAACTTGGGTAGAGGGAGCCAGTCCCTAGCCTGGGAACAGATTGTGGATGAGGCCACAACTGTAGTAGAAAAGGGTGTTGAGATATCCAGAGAAGCTGTGCTCGCTCACACTATCCTGAACCCCAAATTCCGGCCATCAAAACCCAATTGTTGGGTTCAACGTTCAAACCTTATTACGGCTTAGTGAGATTTCCTAGTTCGCCCCACCTGCTGCAAATGGGGCCGACAATTCCCATAGTGCAGCAAAGCACCAATTCCCCACCCCATTTAGGCTTAGATCTATCGGGGGTTTCTGAGCAGGGGTCAAAAAAAAAGCCAAGATGTGAACTGGAATTGCCAAATCGTTGAAGCCTTTTGAAGCTAAGGATGTTAAAGATGAACAAGGTTTTGACTAGGCAGTTGCGACCAGCATCTGGATTTTTTTTCACAGTCTCTCTGGTCCCTCCTCAGCCAATTTTTTGTCCGTAGGGTGCAAGTTCTGTGTGTATGTAAGCCAGGCTATGCACTTCAAATGACTGCTGACCTCTTCATATTCAGAAATGCTTCTTACCTAAAAAAGGGAATCCAATCCTGAAGTAAACAGAACCTGTGAAAGAAAGAAAAGGAATAAAAATAAAAAAGGTTTTCCCCTTTTTTTGCATACAAGCAGATGCTTTTGATCTCCAAAAATTTACAGCAAATGCAAAAAAGTGCTCTGGAAGCTGATATTTGGATGTACAGCAGTCCTCAACTTTCAACTCATTTTGCAGCTGTTCAAAATTACAGCCAACAGCATCGGAAAAATAACTTACGACCAGACTGTCGCAGCATCCCCAGTCACATGATCAAAATTTGGGCACTTGGCAACCGGAATGTATTTACAAGAGCTGCAGAGTCCCATTTGCGACCTTCTCTGTCAGCTTCCAACAAGTAATCGGGAAGCCAGATTTGCTTAACCGCTGTGTGATTCACTTAACAACTGCAGTGATTTGCTCAACAGCCGTGGTAAAAAGGTCATAAAATCAGGTGCAACTCACCTGACCACCTTGCTTGGCAATGGAAATTCTGGCCCCCGTTGTGAGCGTAAGAGGAGGATCACCTGGACTATTTTAGTTTTTAAGTAGCAACTTTCTAGCCCTTAATATGAACCAATTAACTGATCAATCAGAGAGAACAGGGAAATAAAAATCCCCGCCAGAGGGACAGTCTTTGCATTTCAGAAATAAATGCCTAAATGTTAAATCTGGAAAGAGCCAGGATGACCCTTGATCTTCCCACAAGACAACCTTCCAGGCTCAGTTTGGAGCTGGGCAGCGTGCCCCATCGATGGAGGAGAGCCTGGGAAATCTTTTCCCAGAGGCTCCGTTCTTCTGATCAAAGACGGCTTCCTCTTCTTGCAAAACAAAAAACAAGCAAAATTCAGCCACGTCCTTTGGTTTGTGGGAACGGGGGTTCCGAATTACAGAGCAACTGAGACGCCCCAGGAATTTGCTTTGGTGCCTTTCCTTCTACTTTGCTAGAATGGAAGAGCCTCCTTTGTTTCTTCCACGGAGCTGCTCGGTGTTTCTCCGTGAAGGATGTGGAAGCATCCCAGGGAGCCGGAAAAGTTTGGGAACAAGGAAAACCCAGGAAAGTGGAAGCAACAGCCACAAGCAAACTTCACTTGAGAAGAACGTGGTTCCCAGGGGGTGTCTGGATAGCAGAGAAAGCTTGTGACTTACGCACAAGGGTGGAGCGGGAGGCGCCGATGGAGGCACTGGAACTCGCTCTAGGAAGGTTATCAAGAGGGAGATGAGGGATCCCAGCCGTGTCCAGATGCTCCCTTCCACGGGACTGAACAGGCCACAGAGGACAGTCGTCACTCATCTGACTGGCAGCTCCCAAGTTCTCCCTGCTCAGTTTCTTGTCGAGAATCAAACTAGTTTCTCTACTCTTTCGTACATCCTGCCTGTTTTTTTGCAAAGCTCATGGCGGAATGCACAGCTGGTTTCTTTTATCCCCGGAACCACCACCCATGGAGGTAAACTGGGTTGCAAGAGAGTGACGAGCCCAAGGAGGCTCAGAACACCCTGGACTCGATGGAGAGTTGAACCGGTCTTTCCGGGATCCAGTCCAATGCCAGCAGTTCACCTCTTGTTGGCATCTGGATTTATGGGACTCAATTGGGACAGAGGACTGCCTGAACGGGGTGGACAACTGTCACTTCTCCGCTGCTCCCCCTCCTGCTACTGCAGATACAACTCCAACTGGAAAGGGGCCCCCTCAATGTCATTCTAAGATCCCATTAAAGCACAGCCTACTGCATACTTCAGAGGGCAGAAAGCAGCATGTGCGTGGTTTGGGAACATGCATGTGTTGCATGGAGTGTCTCCACGCCTTCTTTGGGGTTTCTTAAAAGCTTTTTTTCCTTGCACAACCCAAACAGTGTTCAGCAACCTCTTGTTTTCTGCCACATCCTTGTGACGTTGCCTTCATCTCATCCTGAGCCCATACCAGAGGTAGCCTTTCATTGCTCTTAGTTGTTCTGCAACTACAATTGTGTTTTCCCTCTTATTCCAACGCAATTTTTGTGATGGATATAATCAGACATATTTCAACCATTCTGTCATTGGTGCAATTAAAGGTGGGATCAGCCTGGCACTTATCATCTGTGTCCCTTCCCTCTGGCTCCTGTCCTCCAGGATCATTCTGCTGACCAGCCATCTTCTCTTGCTACATCTGCCTGGTCTCCACGTTGATCCCTATTCAGAGATCTGGATTTGGTCAAGAGGTCACCTCAACAGGCGGTGGTTTTGCAATGGAGAGGGGGATTTCTGTGCATTGCAAAGCCCACCTGGTTTGCATCACTTTTCAGCCAGATTCCCATCAAATCTTTCAGAAAAGTGCCAAAACTGTATTTAAAATAGCTTGATCTAGAGTTGTAAGGGGCCATAGCTAGTGAAGGAGGATTTGCACTGCCCATTTGCACTGTGAAACTGATAAACTTGTGCAACAGCTCAAAGTCTCGTGGTGGTTCTGCAATGCGGCGAGACACCTACTACGTTCTGCAACCCTTTGCAAACCTGCCAGGTTCCTTTTAAACACAGCAGAAAGCCGGCACAAATAAATGAATTTCCTAGGTGTTCATTCCTAACCAGGATGATGCCAAAGCAGGAAAGCACACAACATGGTATTAGACCACAACCTTTGGTGCTCACGTTAACTGCACAGGATTCCGTAAGGGAAAGAGTCTGCCCTGCCATGATGTGGGCAAATTTCCTCACTTGCCCCTTACAATCAGAGGAGAAACAGCCTTCCCCTGGTGCCTGGTGGGATGGGCTGCCATGGGTAAATTTGATGCTAGCCAGTGCATGGTGCAGCGAATTATGGCAACATAATCTTCTTCCCTCCCCTGATTTGCAGCTTGAGAGTCCGGTGACAAGGTAAGATGTGACCAAATGCGCAGAGGCGACTGGAGCAGCTCAGCAAAGGCGAAGGGTGATGAAACACTGCACATGTATCAACCCTCCCATGCACACACGCCTTCCTCCAAGAAAAGTTGGCTCGTGCAGGTTTTCAGTCGATGGGCTCCTGTCAATTCTGAAAGGGCAGTTTTTGTTTTCACAGATGCTTTCTTTCACCTCTGCAGACTATCAGACTCTCCCATCGTTATGGCACCAAGCCCCAAACTCCCAAGATACATCCAGTCTTCTGAGCACAACAGCACCCCACTTGCCCTCGGAGGAAATCAATCAGCGACAGAGAAAGGAGGGCAGAAAGGGAAGAAAGCAGGGTTGGCAGCTCTTTTGAGGGCCGTGCACAAGGGACCCCTTTGAACTATCCAACCCCACGAGAGCCATTACTGACCCTCCAAAAAGCTACTGTTCGTGGCAGGTCTGTCATGTTCGCATGCAAACATATGGGCAAGGAGCAGAGTGCAGCAGAGCTAGGTTTTCCTTGTCTGGCAGTGGCCTGGGTTCTTGCAGGCCAGGCAAGATAGACCAAGGGAGTAGAAGAACAGGGCAGGAGGGCAGGAGGTTGGGCCAACGTTGCCGCCACTGTTGCGTCCTCTCCTGCTATTCCCAACAGCGGCAGCGTGGATCGGGATCTGAGCCCTGCGTGGTTTTGTGACTCTCCTGGCAAATGCTGCCAGTTCCTTTCTTCCTCCTCCTTCCTGCTTGCCAGGGAAGGAGGGCATAAATATAGGCTGTCAAGTTTCAGCTTCGAAAGTTCAGCTGATCACCAGAGAGCAGCAGAGATGCGAAGCACCCCAACTGTTTGCCACGGTCTGGTGACTATTCGAACTTTGCAAAGACTTTCAGACACGTGAGTGAAAGGGGGGCGAGGTGCTGGTGGCTGTAGTCTGAAGAGTGGGGGGGGGACAAGCAAGAAGGAAGCAGGAGCATTTTGAGGGGGAAGGAACTGTGAGAACTGCCAGGGCTCAGCACCGTGGATAGGGCGGTAGAGACGGATCAACTTGCGACCCTCCTCTTCCACTTCTCCTACCCCTGGAGGTGGGGGGAAGAGTACTTGAGCATCCTCACCATTGGGGGACCCCGAGAGGTTTACCTTGGGCCTCAGTAATCTGGAGAGAAAAGATAACCCCTCCCTGGGGACACAACCAGGTGAAGAAAACCGCATCCACCTGGAGAACACCCAGCCCTTCAAATGAAGAGGAGATACAAATCAAAGCACGAGATTAAGAAGGATTAATGCAGACATGCTGAAGAAGGCCGTGTTAGGAATATGCGTCCATGCCTGGGACAAACCTGTAATGCTCTGCAAAATGCTTGCATCAGGTGGTTCTGTGAAGTTTCCAGGGGCTCCCTCGGGTGGTGCAGATGTAGTTTGGTGTGGCATCCACTGCGTCTTGCTAGTTTCGGCCGGGGAAAGTGGCGTCGTTCTCTGGGAGGGGGTTACACTTTTGGAAACTGTGCCGGGAGCCAACTCTGCACCCTCTGGGGTAGCTGTCATTGCTGACCCAAGGCTACCTGATGATGGCTTGGCTGTCCTACGCGGAGTGTGGGCAAAACGTGGTGTCTCCACTACTGGTGAGATGGTCTGATTTCCATAGGAACGAGCAGAGACTCTCGATGGATTTGCACACAGGGTCTCTCTAGGTCGGGCCGTTTCTGCTTGTACAAATATGGGATTAATAGAAATTCTTAGCGATATCTGAGGGCGGATTCCGAGGTGCTTTCATTCAGACACAGAAGAGAGATTAGTAACTTAGTCCTCAGGCTGTCTGTTGAGGCTCAACTGTTACTCAAGATTATTTCTTTATAAAGCAGTATCCCTAGGATATAGCGTTATCAGAGAGCCCACTGGAAAAAAAAATCTAAGTTATTGAGTGTAATTAGCCTGCTCATCCAAAGTCTGCGTTACTTGGTAGAAACAAAAGGTATTTTTTTCTTTCGTTGTCGAAGGTTCAGCTAATCGGCATTTCATAATGCGCTGTCCCCACACAACTATATAATTGAAATGACAAGGAGGTACGTTTTCCCAGCCTGGAAAGTATTACATGAAGGTGAACTGTGCTTTGAAAGGGCACTGAGTGGAGATGCCTCCCCCTCCCCGTTTACGTTTCCCATTTCAAGGGTGTTAGCAGCGTTCCAGCGCACGAAGGCGCCTCGACTGACACCGTGGAGCATTTTATGGTGCTTATCTGTACTGCGAGCGAGCCGAAATTTGGGGGGGCCCGGAGGTACCCTGCTTGAACCCAGGAGAGCAGCTGCCACTCAAGGGAAGAGACACAGTGAGGGAACCCCATGGCCCCGTCAGTTTTGCAGTAGAGCAAGCCTGCAAATGTTTGCTGTCAAGTTGGAAGCCAGAAAAGGCACTCAGAGGTGAACATTGGGAGAGAAGAGAGATTTGAAGGAAGCAGTGATTGCATCTCCTGCGCCCTGGGATGAAGAGGGACAAGATCTCTTTGTGGTGCAAGGCGTGGAACAAGAATAATCTGAAAGGCAGATTATGATGAAAATATTAGGAATACCATCCCGATGGCCAGCACAGTTGGACGGTGGATCCAGTGGCCCAGAGAAGGACGGTCCTCCCTTCCCTCTTCCCTAGTCCCAGCGGAATAAGCAAGAAAGACAAGCTCTCCTACCTCGGGCGTGGCCTTCAGCTCTGTCTTCCGCTGCAGGGTCTTTGTGGGGAACAAAAGGGAAAGACAGGAGACAAGGACTTGCTGGTCATCAAACACAACTAAGGTGAGCTCAGAAGCACCCTCTCTGGCCCAGCCCCCCAGAAACAGATTCTTCCATTAAAGAAGGAAGACCAACGGGGAGCGAAGATTTCAAAGGCACCAGCACAGACTGCTGAATGCGATTATTCTGTCTCACTCCATCCACCCACCCACCCATCCACTATGGCATCCATCCATCCACCTACCCACCCACCCTCCCATCCACTATAGCATCCATCCATCCACCCACCCACCCATCCACTATGGCATCCATCCATCCAC
>JANHZU010004863.1:53597-63909 GCA_032468055.1 Acrochordus granulatus
TGAAACGTCTTCTATTTGAGAAAAATCCAGTCCAGATGCCTGTTTTTTAAACTTTGTTGCGATGCAATTACCCTGGAGGAATGAGAGTCTTCACAGACATCTCTGTATTCAAGGAAACCTAAATTTAACATTAAGTGGATTTCCATCCCAACGGGATTTTCTCACGTATTTAGCCAGGAAACCAAAATAAGGGAGATTAGAAAAGTTAAAACCCTCCTGATCATAAGCAGCCTCTGTGGATCCATTAGTCATGTTAGTTTCTCTTTCCAAATTCGAGGAAGCTTAAGCATAATCCTAAATGGATTTCCTTCCCTATGGGATTTTCCTGTGTATTTAGCCAGGAAATGAAAATAAGCAAAATTAGAAATGTAAGAGACCTCCTAAGAATAATCAGCCTGTATGAATCTATTGGTCATATTAGTATTCCTCTCCGAGTTCAAGGAAGCTAAAGCCTAACCCTAAGTGGATTTTATCTGAATGGGATTTTACCAAATATTTAGCCAGGAAACCAAAATAGGGGAACTTAAAAATTTAAAAGCCCTCCTACCCATAACCAGCCTCTGCAAATTCATTGGTGATGTTAGTTTTTCTGTCAAAATTCAAGAAAGCCTAACCTAAACCCCAAATGGATTTCAATCCCAATGAGATTTTCCCGTGCAGAGGAGTTTGCTGATCACTTGGCTTTAAAGTTGCTCGGATTCAGTCTCAGTTGGAAGCCATGCGTGAGGTAGATCCATCAGAGATGCTGAGGGAGGAATCTTGCCCAGTTATCTGGGAGCATTTCAATCCCGTTGCTCCTGATGAAGTAGACAGGGTCCTCAACGCTGTCGGTGCAACCACTTGTCAACTAGATCTGTGTCCCTGGTTGAGGAATGCTGCCAGGATGGTAACTAACAAGTGGATCCATGCAGTGATTACTGCCTCACTGCGAGAAGGAACTTTTCGGGGCCCTTTTAAGGGCCCTGGTTCATCCCGTTAAAAAAACATAATTGGACACCACCTGCCTGAATAGTTATCATCCAGTCTCCTGCTTGCCCTTTTTAGGGAAGCTGGTTGAGAAAGGGGTCATTTGGAAGCTGCAGAGGTTCTTGGAGGAAACAGTTTTTCTGCACCCTTTTCAGTCTGGGTTCAGGTCCAGTTATGGGATGGACACGGCATTGTCCATTGACACAGAAATTATCTCTGGGGAGAGCAGAATGGCAGTACTGCATCCATCCTAGTTCTCCTTGACCTCTCAGCACTTTTGATTCCTTTGTCCATGGTATCCTTTTGGGTTGGCTGCAGGGGTTGGGGCTGGGTGGTGCAGATTTGCATTGGTTCAGCTCCTTTCTTCAGGGCCAGTCCCAATCAATGTTAATAGGGAAAGAGAAGTCCAGTCCATGGCCATTACTTTTTGGTGTGTCTCAAGGCTAGATACTTTCTCCTCTCCTTTTACATATAAATATATTTCATATATTTACATGAAACCACTGGGTGAGATCATCCATCGCCAGGGGATGAGGTACCATCAGTACACTGATGATACTCAGATTTACATCTCACCCAAGTGATGCTGTCTAGGCCCTGACTTGGTGCCTGGAGGATGTATGAGTCTGGATGAGGGACAACAGGCTTTAGTTGAACCCTGGCAAGACTGAGTGGCTTTGGGTGTCTGGGGAACCCAGTTCTGGGACATTAACAACCTTAACTTTAGATGGGGTGGCACTACCCAGACAGGTACATAATCTGGGGGTTCTCTTGGACTCGCAACTCCTGTTCAAAGCACAGGTGACAGTCATGGCTACAGCCTTTGCATCACTGCATGTCATGTGCCAGTTGTGTCCCTTCTAAACTAGAGCTCCCTTCAGTCAGTCACTCAAGCCCTCATCATCTCATCTTTGGATTACTGCAGTGCACTCTACATGGGGCTATGCTTGAAGAGCATCTGGAGATTACAGCTGGTCCAGAATGTGGCTGCATGGATGATTGTAGGGGCCAATAGAATGGCCCATGTAACACCTTTATTCCATGAGCTGCACTGGTTACCAGTTTGCTTCTGGGTGCAATTCAAGGTGTTGGTTTTGACTTTTAAAGCCCTTCATGGCATGGGACCAGGTTATCTGAAGAACTGTCTCAACCCTATGGGGATGTCCCGCATCATCAGATCCAGAGGAAGAGATCTCCTTCAGATCCCATCAGCCAAGGAATTTTGGCTGTTGGGATCTTGAAGAAGAGCTTTTTCGACTGTGATTCCTGACTTGTGGAACATCTTGCCCCCAGAGGTGAGGTCCATGCCCACCTTTACGACCTTCAGGAAGAGCCTTAAGACCTGGCTCTGCCAGTTGGCATGGGGCCCTGATGGGGATACTTCATCTTGGAGGTGGTTAGTAGTTTAGTATTCACCTCCCCCCATATATATATTTTATCTCCCCGCTCTGCCAGGTTGGTTTGCTTTTTTAAGGACTTTTAATTCTGTTTTTATTATGTTTTTTATTGTAAGCTGCCGAGAGTCACTTTGATTTCAGCAGCATATAAATTTAATAAATGTTTGTTTTTGCTTTCTTAAGTGACATTTGGGCTGGGTTCTCATACCACACTAAGTTGCAATGAGGTTTATTTGAGTTTGTATGTTATATGAATACTATCTATGGCCATTTGCAAATAAAAGTGCATGGTTTAGCATCTCTGTCAGGGATGTTGTGATTACAGTTAACCTTATTATGGCTTAATGTAATTATGAACTAGGCTACTAAGTTCTATAATGAAGAATGAGGATACAATCTTTTGAAATGAAAAAAATGCAAAAAGTATTCCAACAAAACATATTAGTAGCAATAAATACACATTACAGTACAGAACACAATTAATAATAAATAAAAAAAATGTTTTATTGCCAAATATAAAAGTTAAACCATAACATACTCAGTCTGCTCAGTGGACAGAAATGTAGCCAGGATCTTTCAGTTATTCCACTTAATTTACTAATTAACAAACAAAATAATAATTATTCTTCTATAAACTTATATCTGATTTTAGTGTATATAAACTGCATATACTTGCTGTTGCTGCTGCTAAGTCACATTTTTTCTTCAAGTATAAACTAGAAATACATACACCAGCCCAGTATGAATCTGAACAGAGACATTCTTTCAATTTCTTACCAAAGTAAGGATGTTTAAAAACCTCCAAGATGTATTGGATTCCCACCTAGCAAAACTTCACTTGTTAATTTTTTAATTGTTTATCGGTACACTCCTCCTCCAGGTCTTTCTGTGATCACATGGATTTCCAGTTCAGCCAAAATGCAGGGCAAAATTGTTTTTTCTTATCTGTAAACAGATTTTCCTACCATACTGAGTTCATTGTTAGCTTCCAAATACATTTGGGTCAACTTCCAATCCCAACCCATGTTGGCAGAAAATAACAGCCACTGCATTATTGTGAGTTGTGAAGAGTTCATATGCAAATATAAACAACATCTATATTACAACACTCAAAGGTGACAATGCTTTGTGAATGGCATACGAAGAATCAAATATTACTACAGAATATTTGTATCTTTATTCTTTTGCCCAGGCTCATGCTTACAGCTGCTTACAGATACAACTGCTTAAAAACATTAAGCTTTTACACAACTATGTAAAATTATCAGAAGTGCAGCAGAAAAAAATAAAATTAAAATGTCCTGAATTTCTTTCTTTTTTTCTTTATTCTATAGAAATCTGAGATTAATACATATACTAATAGGAAAACGTGTTTTTCATTTCTTGAAAGCACTGAACCTGAAGCAAGTTTGATTAAGATTACTGCACAATTCTTTTCAGCATGTGAAGCATGATAAAACAAACAAATGCATGAAAACATTTGCCAGCATAGGAAAATAAATTATTTCCCTTAATGCTTCTATAGCTTGCATGAAGACATCAATTACCATACCCTGTCTTGTAAGTTAATGATTCACAGTGATGGATTATTCATATATATTGGCCAAATGAACATTCTACTTTGACTCTAAAAGGGGAAAAGTATGAACTCCTTCCATTAATTATGCATTACGGAAATCTGATCAGTAGCATCAAAACTTCAAAAAGTTTCCATTGAGTAAACAAAAGATGAGAGTTGCTTCCTCTCTTACCATATTAAAGGCTAACCTTGAATTCCAATATATCTAGGGTATCTAGGGCCACTTTCCCCAAACTGGCTTCTTAAGTATATATCGAAATTACAGTTCAAATCCAACTGGGATGTGCCAGTTGGGTTTGAACTATACTGTACTTTCGATACATAATTAGATCAGAAAACAGAACAGAAATTGAGTAAAGTTTCTGAATACCAGCCAGCCAGATAGGTACTTTAGGAAGATAAACTGCAAGGCAGGAAAACAAAGATTATATCCAGCATCAGACAATTAGGCTAGTTTGTCTGAAAATAAAGAAGTTTTTGATGGTCTCAAGTCAATAAAAATGAAAAACTATCCTGAAACCATGGATGACTATTGCCAATCAGTATTGCTAAATATGAATTAGGCAGATCAATAACCTGAACAAGATATGGCAACTTCTTAATTTCCAAGATTAAAAATACAAGTCCATAGGTTTATATAATTAAAGCAATGTCTAAATATCGAATCATAATGTATGATTTTGCAATATTCAGCTGGAAAGTGCACCTAGAACTAAAAAGACAATAATATGACAGATCCTATCCTCAAATATGCAAATGGAAAGATGTATTCATTTGTATGTACAGTATATATTTGTATACTGCTATTCTATTGATTTCAAGCCTACAATCTTAAAAGGTTAAAAGGCACTTGAAACCACAGTAATAAAACACTAATATCATTATGTTGGTTTACCTTTCAGCAGCTTCCTGTAGATATTATGAATTTATGAACTTTCTCCAAAGAACCTCTGATTTTAGGGTTGTGCTCTAAGATAAAACCTTTCAAATAAATAACATCAATAAAATCTGTGGAAAAGGATTGCTTTTCTGAGTAACTACAGGGAAAAGACCATCTTGACCTTGAAGGGTAAACTAGTCCAGAGTGAGGAGATATGACCAAGAATCATAGCATTTGAGCCCTTGCTCCCTTTTCTCCCAATAGGTGGGGACCTGAAGCATGCCTTGTCAACCTGCATGTACTGGGTGTGCACATTAAATCTGGAGGCCACAGTAACAAATATAAAAGAGAAATTATGTGAAAGGGAACAAAACTGGGAAGCAAAAAGGAAAATAAAACTCGAGCAGTAACTCTTTCTTGCAAAGTCAGTCTTCCTTAATTTGGTGCCAACTAGATGTGTCAAAGCAATTCTGGAAATATAGAATATAAAAAAAATACAGCTGGAGCACTTCAGATTAGAAAGATTATGAATTTTCCCTCAGCAGCAATTTGGACTGGATTTCCTCTGAGAAGAAACATTTAATGGAATGTTTCTCAGCAAAAATGATGAGTGAACTAATTTCATGGTGCAAACTAAGATCTCAAATGAGGCTAGACTCTACAAACATGTTCTTAAAAAAAACCTAACCATAGTGTACTTTATATTTTTTCCTCTCCAGCATAAATTATTTTGCCTCTTTGATTCATTGCATTTTCTATAGTACTTTTTCGCAAAGATCCTGAAGGGCAGGAATGGGGATGTGTTCTCTAATTTAAGGTCCACAAAAAATAACCTTCCCTAACCCAGGGAGCTCCAAGATCAAACAGGAGCTTAAATCTGACCCCCCCCCACAAGATTCAAACCTAACTCCTTAATCACCAAGCTTGCAAACAAGGTTAGAGGGTTTTAAGCCCTGGATTGTTCCCGTTGCCTTCCCTGTATCTTTTCCAAGTCTTTAGTATTTGTTACACAAATGTATAAATGGAAATTCCAGCAAGAGCGACAACCGGAGCCTTAAGAAAAGTTGCTACAGATTATTTAAGAAAAGCTGCTCAGATTACTGTTTTTTTTTAAAAAATATACTTTTTACTTGGCAAAGCAACTTCAGCTCTGTCTATTAAAGCTTGATGAAGCAATTCAAATGTTCCCCAGTTTCGTCCCACATCATTTCTGCTACATTAGAAGCCTGCAATTGCTGACTTCTGAGCTACAAGATGCTAATTCCCTGAGCGTTCCTCTGGCTGCATTCAGCATAATGAGTTCTTCCTTGAGTGACACTATATTTCCGACTCCTGCATATTAGCTAAGCAAAACTAAAGAATGAAGCCCCATTTGTTTTACAATAAGCAGTTTTAGATAGCATATGTATGCTATTGTAATAAACCCTCAAAAGAGCTAAGTGATAATTGTATAGCAAATTAAACAATAAAGCCACCAGCCGAAACCTTGGTGCAAATGGTATTGAGGTCCAAATTTCTCACTTCAAATTATTTTACAGCCCAATCTTAAATATGCTTAGGGACAATACAAAAAAATATTTAGAAATAAGTCTTATCAAATTCATATTTGGTGCGAAAACAATGTTGCATTCAATCTGGTTTGTTTTGAGCAAATATATTTTAGATCAGAACAATGGATTGTGATACCTGGAAGTTTTCAGAAATGTAAGTTACTTTCTTTAAATATAGTCCAAGCAATCCAATACACAAAAAGAAAATTAGGAAATATTTTCCTTTATAAAAGGATAAGTTGAATATTAATGATATGAGGGGTTAAGTTCTAAATTCAGAGAAATGACAAATAATTTTTTTACAAGGCTATTCTATAACTAATGTATTTGGCAAGCACACCTCCTACAGTCTATAGCCTTTGGGATCTGTTCATTTGTTTCAGTTGTAACAGATTTTCAAATTAATGACATTTTAGATGAGAATTAATGACATTTTAGCATTTGCTGTCTACTCTTCCACATATACCCTAACCTGAGAAGACCTCAGGGCTTCCAAACAAAATAGAATTTCAGGAAACTTTCTTCCCATATTTTTTCTCTCCACTTGTCTTTTTTTATAACTCTTTTTTATGACTCCCATAAGAGTCATTTGTTTGTTTCTGACATACATACATCGGGGCTCAGCTGCTCTGGTAAGTAAACCATGGTTTGTTAAATGTGAACTTTTCTAATTGTGGTCAATTAAATTAACTATGGTTACACATCTCAATCCTTAGGGAAGTATATGCTTTATTGTCACAGTTTCTTCCAAGGATTTCAATAGGATTGATGACTTCTATAGTCCAATTTCCCTCTAATTAAGCCTCACAGTTCAAGAATTCCTAGCTGGAATAGAATTGAGGTCTATGGGAAGACAAGGCCCTGATGGGGACTATAATATGACTCATTTCCCCCAGATCTTGTCTATTACATTTTTTGGGGGGGGGTAAATAGAAGAGAAACTTCTAAAATATTTACACGAGATAAACAGGCATTCCGTGCAAGAGTTTACTAACTCACCAGTAACTTTCACCAATACTGCGAGATGGATGCCAAAGAATAGGAGTTACTCATGGAATGCTGCTAATTCTCCTATCAGAAAAACTGAATGCTGATTGATCTTTTCATAGATAGGTACGCCATGATACTCTTTTAACTTCCTTTTGTTCATCAGTATCTCATCTCTTCCATTTAAAAGGCAAAAGCTCAACTGGAAGCACAATTGACCTAAATCCAACCAAGCGATAGGATAGTGTGTGCGTTGCTGCCTTTATTTTAATGTGACAGTATATTCTCTCAAGGAGGCAGTGAAACCCATAGTAAGCGTGTGCCAAGTTGTTGAGGGTTATCCAGAAAATGTTATTATCTCCTATCATATTGGGAGGAGGACATTGCCATTGGTCATGGCTAAATTGCTTGTCAGATTCTATTTCTTATCTCTTAAGTAATTACTATGTATGCTGCTTCTTACCTTCTGTATAATGGATAGTCTCCCTTTGCCAGTTCTTGCAGACAGATTTCAAATTTCCTAAAGCATTTATTAATGTCTAAGAATATATGTTTGATTTTCCAACTGATTTTGGGTACAGAAAGAAGAATGCCATGATCACTTGGAAACTTGAAAGTTTTCAACTGTAAAATGAGGACCTCAGGGTGTTTTGGCCCTACCCTAATCCAATACCCCTGCTAAACTTCATTTTTTAAAATTAAGTTTATTGATCTAAAAAGACTCAGTGACCTTTAAGAATATTCACAGATGTGCTAAATTATATATCAAATACCAATTATATAGCAGGTACAGTGTGAAGGAACTTTCTTTTCAACAGACTGTGTGGGATTTTAATCATACTGCAAGTCTTAATGTACTTTATCAACCTCAGGATTTTTATGAAACTATTTCATGAATTGTCAGTGTCATGTTTACATACTTCCAAACTTTAATATGATTAGATTGTATGTCTTGCATTTTATTCCCGATAACTCCATTCTTCTTCTTCCCCCTCTTTCTTCTTCTCTGCATTTATATTTATCTGCATTTGCCAATTCAGGATGCAACTCTTATCTCTGATAAAGTCCACACATGCTCACGATTGAACAGGTTTTAGCTTAGTTTGGTTTTCTTTTACATGCTGGAAGATTATCATTTCTGGTACAGCGGAATACAGCAGCTTTGGGACTGGAGGATCTATCAATCTCTGACTTCCTGACCAATCTGATTTCTTTAATTAAAACATCCTCAAAGTGACAGTCTCCCAGCATCATCTTTATTAGGGACCCTATAACTCACTTAGAAAATAAAAGCAATAGATCTTGATAACCCATAGTGTGTTTGGCAATGTGCATATCCACCTAGATAAAGGCAAGCAAACTTGCCACTGGGGGGAAAATCAGAAAAAGAAAAGAAAAGGTGGTAAGCAGCATTTTACTAAAATCATTGCTTTGTGACTTCTTGCCCTCCATAGCATCCATTTCACCAATCTGCAAAACCATGTTCCATGGAAGTTTTTATTAATTTATTTTGAAAATGGACATGGTATGCCTTGGAAATGCCAAATGTGCTTACCAGCCCGAAAAGCTTGGGAACTTTAACTTATTAATTTTGCTGTTGGAAGCAAATTGTTCCTATTTTCAACTTCCAGACTAATGTGCAGATCATTCTTCCAAACTCATCCTTTTTTAAAATGCAGTTTTTAGCTTTAAAAAGGAACACATTTAAATGTATATTAAAAGGTGCAATGTTATCAAAAAATGCACAAAAGCCTTACAAAATTCAATGAAATCTTTATTTCAGCAAAGAAAAATAGATTAATACAAAAGGGGATACAATTGGTTTTTGGGGCAGCATGCACAGTATTGGTGAAGATTTCAGATAGCTGAACTGTCAATAATTCCTAATGGAAATATTTGCAAATTTTTTCTCTTATGAGTAGTCCTCAACTTATGACCATTTAAAGTTTTGAAGTTATGATACCTCAGAAAAAGTGACTCATGACTCATCCTTGAAGTTATGACCATTGCACTACCTTGCAGTCATATGACTGGGCATTTGGCAACTGACGCACATCTGCTATGTTTGGAACCTCTTGTTGTCATGTGATCTCAATTTGTGACTTTCCAGCCAGTCTTTAACAAGCAAAGTCAACTGAGGAAGCTGAATTCATTTAATGACTTGCATGATTCACTTAACAAGTGCTGTGATTCACTTAACAACCACAGTAAAATAGTTGTAAAATTAATTTGGTCACGTGATTGCATAGTGATCAAAATTCCAGTTCCCATTGTGGTTGTAAATTGAGGACTTCCTACATAGCATAAAGTATAGAGGTGCGGTGGCGCAGCGGATTAATGCTGCCAGTTATGTTGACCAAATGGCCGGCATGCTGGCAGGTCGATTCCCAAGCTCCGCATGACAGGGTGAGTGCCCGTCACTTGCCTCAGCTTCTGCCCACCCGGCAGTTTGAAAGCATGCAAAAACTGGCAAGTAGATAAATCGGGTACCACGTCGGTGGGAGCTGGCTGGCTTCGGCGGGACAGGCGAGGCGGGTGGCGAGAGGGCGAGCGACGAGGAGTTGAGCAGAGAGGAGAGGGCGGCCCACCCTCCTGCCAGGGGCAGAGCAGGAACTGCGGAGATGCCCGGATGCAACATCGCTGGCCAGCGGGGGGGCGGGGTTAGTTAACACAATTGTATAAATATCTAATCTATGTAAGCTGCCAGGAGTCTTTGGAAATTGGCAGCATAGAAATGTGTGTAATAAATAAATAAATAGAGTAGATGCAGTTTTCTAGAAATAACATTGAACTAAAGTTCTTCATTAAAAAACTTCAGATACTTTCATTTGTAGATACAGTGGTAACTCGCAGGACGAGTAGCTCGCAGGACGAGCAAAAATTTAATCAAAAAATATTCCGCTAGATGAGCCGTGACTTACGAGACGAGGAAACTTCGTGCCAAACCTTGCGC
>JANHZU010004864.1:49812-70312 GCA_032468055.1 Acrochordus granulatus
ACTGCATTGTTTTCCCCGCTCTTCTTGCTACAGAGGAACGGAAGCAAGCAACGTTTCCTACTCGCACTTGCACACTTTTGAACCGCTAAGTGGGCAGGAGCTGAGGCGAAACAGCAGGAGCTCGCCCTGCTGCACAGCAACGCCGGATCTTGAACTCAGCTGCCAACCTTTTAGCCAGCAAGCCGAGCTCTTAACTGCTTGTGCCACCGCACCTCTCAGGATACATATATACATACATACATACATATAAATGAATGATCAGAGAGACTCAGTCCACCCTCAGCCATGGAAGCACACTGTGTGACTTTCGACCAAGTATACTCTCTCAGCTCAACCTATCTTCCAGCATTGTTTTAGGGAAAAATTTGAAGAATTGCATTGAGTTTTTGGAATAAAAGTGGAATATAAGTCCAATAAATAAATAAACGAGGTTTTTATTTTATTGAACATAGTTAAATAAATAATGTGCACTCATTGCTCTAATTATAACAAGCAGTGATTGTAGTATTTTAAAGCCAAATTATTTCTAAATGATGAATGCATATTTTGAATGAAGCCATTTTTAATTTCAAAAGAATTTTAGTGATGATTTGAAAAATGATTTCAGGATTCATTGCACACTGATTATATATTGATTTATAGTTATGAGTACATAGGACCATTCATTAACCTGACTGTATCACAGATATTTTTTCTGAAGGAACCCTTTACAGCGGTTGCTGCCTATTTGCCATCTTGGCTACACCCCTGAATTGTATCACAGTGTGATACGTGGTTATTTTTCTGTCCAATATATTGATTGGGATACTTTTATTCTCCAGTGCTTGCTTTGGGGTTGGATGAAAAATATGCTGCTTTGGTGTTTATCATATTATGATATATGCATACTATATATATATACAAGCAAAAATAATACTTAGATATGGAGTCATGTTTTTGGTGTATTACACTAGTTTTATGTTGGTATAAAGCATCCTGAATATATATATATAACTGAAAATAACTGAAAATGATTATAAATACACACACACACACACTATGAAATCATTAAGAGTTGAGATTGTGACTTTATTATTTTTACATGATAACTGACCCTGCTCTTCCTGAGGAAGAACATTGGAGAGGTAAAAGCCTTCTCTCTTAATTGCAGTCTAACAAAGTTGACTTTAAATGTTAGTAATGCATTATACATTGTTTGGCAAATAGAGGTAGGGACATTCATCAGCTTTTTCTGTTGCTGAGTCACTTTTTACTGTGCCCTCATTTTACTTAAACTATGCATAAAATTCCTGTGATGCATCTATCTGTGTAATAGTAACTCATGCTGTTTTTCAGGGATGCCACGTCCATAACATAGAACAAGATCCCACATGGGTAGAACTCATGTATGCTCCTCCAGGTAGCTCAACTTGTAAAGCAGAAGTTTAAATATTAACCTTAAGCATTAACCTTGGTTTAATTTCAGCTCAAAGGACATAATGGGCTGTCCTTTCACTTTTGAGCCTTCTCACCTCTATTCAGTTCTTTTCCATCAAAACCATTCATCTCAATAGCATTCAATTGCTATCTTAGTTTTCTGCCTGTAATAAAACCACCATAAAGTCTTAACTGATGCCAGCTGCTACAAATACAATAAAAGTCATTTCTATTTTTACTTCCTCTCTCCTCTAGCACATTTTAGATTTTAACTGACTATTAACTATTATTCCTCTGCAAAATGCCATAATAGTACTGTATATTCATAACTAAACTTGATCATAGATCAAATGGCTGAGCAGTTAAGACACTGGGCTTGTCGGCCAGAAGGTCAGCAGTTCAAGACCCAAGTACCGCCATGTAAGCTCCTGTCAACCTAGCAGTTTGAAAGCATATAAAAATGCAAGTAGATAAATACATGCCATCTTCAGTGGGAGAGGTAGCAGCATTCCGTGCATCTTTGTGTATAGTTATGCTGGCTTGTGAATTGGAGATGAGCATTGCCCCTAGAGTCAGACATGACTGGCAGGGGAAACCTTTACCTTTTTAAACTTGATCATAGATTTTATTTGCCAATATAATTTTCATCTAAGTAATAGTGATTGATATGTTAATGGTCACTTCTTTATAAATGTTTCGACAAATATTTATGTCTTGTTTACATTTTTTTATTTGTAAAATAAGACATTCTTGGTAGCTTCAGCTTAATTGCATGATTTACTGGGTTTGAACATTTCTGATAGGGTCAGTCTTTTTCAGACCTAATTTTTTCTACTTTTTTTCCTTTAGGGTTTTTTTTTAAACTTATATTGACACTTCCTTTTTGCTAGAACATGCAAAATGTCACGTTAATACTTGGATTCGAATTATTCCATTAATCATTTAAATTCTTTCAAAACATTTAACTAAATAATTTCAGGACTGAATTCATAAATATATATACCTGTTAATTACCAATAATTTGATTAAGCTTGTTTCTCAGTTTGAAAGTATTTACACATATACACACAGACATAAACACATACAGACATATATATACCTACTTGCTTATCTGTATCTTAGTACCAAAAACATTTTATGTTTTTAAAAGATCATTACAAATCAGTTTTATTCAGAAGTAAATTCTGCTGTGTACAATTGTGCTTTATAAGGACTACAAGCAACATAAGGGTCAGAATAATTCAAATGTTCCTCCTTCCCCCCAAGGCAAAGTACTTGCTTATCCTTATATCATACTTTCCACATGTACTGCTGTAATTAACTGGGAATCCCAGGATTTTTGTTTCCATTTTCAGGCTGAAACACTGTGCCAGCTAAAGTACAGTGAGATTTACCAAGAAACTTGTGGTTGGATTTAAAATTGTGAAGATATGTAGCTTGTAGTAACTTCACTTGGGTGTATGTAAGCAAAGCTGGTATCTTATGACAAAAAGACAGCAAAAGATAATTTTCAGCATTTTGTCATATTTCTTACCAGAATATTTCTTACCGAAAAACAATAGCTTTTGAGAGAGAACAGCAGACTCAACAGTCAAAAGAAAAACAGGAAATAGATTCAGTTTGTTTTAGAGTTTGCATAGTGTTATGCCTTTTAGCTGCTAGTTTTATAGATAAATTATTTAATTACAATACTGTTAACATGGTATAGGGAAGTGTTAACAGCTACTTAACACTTTTTAAAATGACTGCCCTATTAGGTCCAGGAATTCTGTTATGGAAAATGGAATGTGGAGATCAATCAATTAACCTCTATCTTGTACATGAAAGGCCAGTTGTGAAGATTACTCTTTATAGCATTATTATTCTTTATAGCATTTAGTGTATGTGCTTGTGTGTGTACTACTGTGCAAAAGTCTTAGGCTGCCAATAGATTGGTTGTTTTAGCAATGGTATAATGATCATATGTGATAATGTTTCAGTCTCTTTATTAGAATACAACCAGAAAATACAGGAAATTTGTATGCAGTATTCAAAAACATGAAAAAAAAAGAAAGCTTCCATAGGCTAAAGTGGCAAGTATTTAGTACTGACTATTTAACACTGATTTCTGCCTGAAGAAGCCATTTTGTTCTGAAAATTGTGTGTTTGTTTAAATTTTGTATACATATTTCCTGTATTTTCTGTTTGAATCTTAATACAGAGACCAAAAAATATTATGGATGGTCATTAAAATTTTGCTGAAACAAATTGGGTGGTGGTAGTGTGTGTGTGTTTTTGCTCCCTCTCCCTTTTCATACTTTCTTGTTTGGTTTGTTGTTAGAATGTATATTCAATAGTTTGGAAACTAGATCAGTAATATGATATCATTATTTATTTATAGTATAATTTTAAACAAGATCTGTTAATAATGTTTCAAGTAATTATGGCCTGCTTCTTAAAAATGATTAATGATGCAAAATGAGGTATGAAGTTGAGACTTTACTGAGAGGACCTCAAGAAAGAGGAATAATGTATCCTGTATAAGTGTTTCTGGTAATTATTTTTGGCAGCCTGATCACTTTCAGTTATCACTTTTTTCTTCCCATGATACAGTACTTCTGAATTTGTTTCAGTTAATCATGTGACAGAAAACAAAGTATTTCTCATTTGATCTATGTCAGTCAATTTTCAGGATTATTGCTAAAGGTACATTCAAGCTGTTGAATAATTAAAAAAAAAACTTCTATTGAATCTTATTTGACTCTTCACCAGATGTGTGTATCTAGACAACTTATGAAATAACCCAGAATGGATGATATGGAGAGAAAGATGCATATTAATCTTTATCTAGTGCCATGTATCTTGTTTTTTAGACCAAAGAAAACTAGACTGTCCCTGCTTACAGGTTTGTAATCTAAAAAATACAATATAGAAGGGAAGGGACAACCACAGAAAATGAATAAAAAAGGAACTAAGTTTTGATACTTCATAATTCTTAACTAGAATGATATGATGGAAATGGTTGTATATAGCAAGACTTAGAAGATACTGTCATCTCCAGGAGCAGACAGCCTTCCTGTTTTTCATTACAGAGCAGTTGATTGTAAAGAAACAACGATGTTGCAGCCAAACACAATACCTGCAACAAGCAAGATAAGATCTCACTGTCTGCTGCTTCCCTTCCTCAGGAGGCTTTTGGTTTGGATGGCTTCAGTGAGAAATGAATGGATGTGCTGCATCTGTTTGTAGAGTTTGTAGAAGGCTACTGCAAGGGCTTGATTATCTAGCACATCTACAGGGGCTACTTTTATACTTTTATATAAACTCTTCAAATTTACCTTTATTTCTGGTGACCACACTTTCATTGGCATCTTTTAGTTTTTTTCCTTCTCCAGTTTTCAACCTACTGCTCTTGGATTTTCTAGTGGTATCTCATCCAAGTATTTAACCAGGTATAACCTGCTTAGTTTTTTTTTAAGATCAGGCAAAGTCGACTAAGTACTCCAATTGTCTGAGATTTTTTCTAGAAAATGTGGTGTCTATTACAAATGCCTGATATGTTTAAATGAACTGTAACTAGGGTTCATCTAGAAGGAGATTCTTATTTTGTCTTCAAGTCATGGCTGGGTAAGTATCTTTTTAAGGCAATGGCTGCTTTGAGGGTTCTTGATAATCTATTATGTTTGCAATATGATGAAGCAACATTTGTCAGTACATTGTGTTACAGTTCCAAAGGTGGAAGAGTTTGAAAGGCTTTGTGTGATCCATTTGTGTTTATAGTTAAGATATACAGTGCTGTGATGGAGGGAGAAGTGGGGTCTTGCAGTTTGTTTCAGTTTCCTTTAAAACAAAGATAAATTCATGTATTACTAGTTGTTAAAACAAAAGGACTTAGTATTATTTAAGAGTGTGTGTCTTGAAAATTGGGCTAGTTATTAATTACCAGTCTTCAAATGCCTTCTCCTGATCGAGATCAAAGATGAAGATGGGGAAAATGGTACAAAACTATTTTATAGGTTATAAAACTTGCATGTTAAATAGCACAGTGAAGCATGTTAAATAGCACAGTGAAGCGTGAAAATTCAGTAGAATACTGAAACTCTGATTGAAACAGAAAGTTCTTAAAACACATTTGAAAGAGAACTATACCATATTCTTGTGACTTGCATGTGATTGGATAGCTTTCTCTTTCCTGTCATCATCTATATGGCTGAAATCAGCTGCCACTTGGTCTATTAAAGATTATGGTCCATCTACCAACTCCCACTAACCAATGAAGGAAGCATAAAAAGGTAGCAGCCAGCAGAGAAGGCTGCTAAGTCCTACCCCCTATAAGGAGAAGTATGGCTTTCCCTTAAGGAGAAGTATGGAGTTTGCCTGTCAAATATCTATCTTTGCACCCGCAAATTCTGGGCAATTCACCTGTATCGAGTGAATTGCCCAGTTGACTGAATTGTTGGCACAATGACTCTTTTGTCTGTGCACATCTTCAAATCAGTTTTAACTCCTGGTAGATACCTGGTAGGTTTTTGAAGTTTTCTGGGCAGCATTTTCAAAAGTGGTTTGCCATTTGCTGAGAGGGAATAACTGACCCAAGGCCACCCAGCTGGCTCTGTTCCTAAGGCAAGGCTAGTACTCATGGCCCTGGTTTCTAGCCTGGCACCTTTAACTTCTAAACTAAACTGGCTTTCAACTTTAACTGTAATCTAGATAATTTCTCCAGAGGCCTGTCTTTTTTTCCCACTGGTCAAAGCTCAGGCTAAATCTAGCAATGAATCTCTTGAAAGGACAATTGCACTGGATAGTGCATGGAGTACAGTTTAGCACTTTGGTTAAAAAGTGTGAAGGGTTTTTTATTGCCTTCTGTATAATTTTCTGGGATATTAAATTAATTTTTCCAAGCAGTCATATAATTCTGCTTCAACTTGTTCTTTCTAATCTTTTCAACTACTGTATTCATAAGGCAGTCTATTATTCAGGCACCTTTCTGCATTCTTACCTTCTAGGAGTATGTGCATTGTATGACTTCTGTACTCTTTGCTTGATGGAATAATGTTTTTAATTTGACACTTTTTAGATTCAAAGGACATTAGTATTCCACTAGTTGTGGGTTATGATCTTTTGCTAATTTTTGTTTCAGTTTTCTTTATCTCAGGAATGGGACATTGACATTTGCATACTTTGGCATTTGTGTAGGTCCATAAGCCACCAAGAGTCACTTCAACAATGAGATGGGCAGCATATAAATAAAATAAACAAATAAGCTCTACATATACTAATCAGAGTGTTGGGTGTTCAGATAGTCCCTTATTTCCTAAAGATGGGAGACATAGGCAACCATGGGACCCTGATATATTGGCATTGGAGGAGAGTATTTAGCCTGCAGTTCAAGATGTGGCCAATTTCCTCAGCTTTCAGCTCATTCCTTGAGAGAGGTCACAGTTTATATGACCTAGGACCCACTATCCTTTGGAGGCTATCTATGGGATGGTCTTTGAGCCTGTCCTTTTTCTAGTACAGTACTTGCCAAAACAAGATGAAGTAGTATGCTTGATTTTATACATAAAGTGCTTTTTTGCCTTCAGATACAATTGCCTAATAATGTGTAGCATTGACTGATTTCAGGAGGGAAGGCCTTAACTAGTGCCGCCAGTTATGCCGACCTGAATAGGCCAGCATTCTGGCAGGTCTGGTCCACAGCTCCGCATGAGGGGGTGAGCTCCCGTCACTCACCTCAGCTTCTGCCCACCCAGCAGCTCGAAAGCACGTAACAACTGGCGAGTAGATAAAATCGGGTACCACTTCGGTGGGAGCTGGCTGGCTTCAGCGGGTCGGTCGAGGCGAGCGGCGAGAGGGAAAAAGCGGCGCGGAGTGAGCAACGAGGTGAAGGCGACCCACCCTCCTGCCGGGGGCAGAGCAGAAATGCGGAGATGCCCGGAAAGCAACATCACACCGGCCAGCAGGGGTGGGTAGGATTAGTTTACACATAAAAATGTATAGATAGCTAACCTATTTAAGCCGCCAAGAGTCTTCGGAAATTGGCAGCATAAAAATATGTGTAATAAATAAATAAATGATTTTTTTTTTGTACTGACAGAGTGGCAACTACAACAATACTGAGAAATAGTATTATTGAAATGGTTATAACTTTGCCTGGAGAGACTGGAAAAATAATATAGCCATTGCATTGGAACAATTTCAAATGGCTCAAAAAATGGTGGGTTAATGGGGCCCTCTTGTTGGATTGTTTTTCTATTTTTCAAAGCTATATCTGGAGATGGAGACAAATATAGAAAGCATTGAAATGAGACAACACAAATTCCTGAAATAGTAGTGATTTGTCATGCTGGCTTATTATTAGTTCTGCATAACATCTATGCCAGCCTACTCTTATGTTTGGTAAATGTGTGAATGCATGTATATATGTATCTATAGAAACTCAGCATACCTTTTGCCAATCATATGAAATTGCTTGTAATTAGTCATGAACTTAAAAAGATTTAGATGAATGCACGGTGAGTCCAAATTGGGAAGTCTCCTTTCATCAATCTTTATATATCTAACTGGATTTGGGAAGGAGATGTATATTTACATTAGTTTGAATATAGGCCACCTCCCTGCATGTTGTGAGACCCTTCTTTAGAAGAGCTTTGGATTTTGCTGAGGCGTATTATCCAGGTGTAGAAAAATAGGCCTCTCGTTCCATCCTCAGACTGAATGTGTAAAGGCTAGGAAAAGTAGGACCACAGATACAGTTCTGTCCATGATCTAATATGAAGTCCTACATGTGTTTAGTTGAATGCCTAAACAGGATTACAATATATTACTTAGGCTCTGAGTAGTAGTCAAGAAATTAATGTGAATTTTTCTATATTTTACTCAATTGGCACCTCTAAATCTTTGATATATAACATAAAATTGCATTGAAATTAACACTGTTTAGAATGTCATCAGTGTTTCACAAATAAAGGGAAAACCTCTTCTGGTTCTTCTCATCTGACTTTTTTCTCAAGCAATGCTAGTTATTGATTATTTCACATATATATTATTCCTGATGCTCTGAGCCACGTTCCATTCAAGGTTTCTTCATTTAAAGAAATGAAGAAGTATTTCTTATTAAGAAATAAGTTATTAACACCTTTTCAGTACAATACTCTGCACATTAAAGTCCCTGTTAGTACTCATTTTCACATATGTTGAGCACAATAAGGAGTTATTTCCTTTATATTATTGACAGATGCTTTTCATCACTTCAAAATGATACTTTTTAATGTATGTAATCAAGTTCAGAACTGACTCATTGAAATCAGTTGGGTAAACAGATCTTAACTAGCAAATCTTATTTGTTTCTGTATGATTACACTGAAGACATGCTCGGACATTAAATGTCAGGCAGCCAAGTGTTGAGAAAGTACCTAATACTGTATATACATATGGCAGAGTTTTAGAGGGATATTCAGCTGATGACAACTAGAAGAGAGGACTGTTTTTTAAAGAACAAGACCTAATTAAAATGCCCAGTAGTAACTACTGAGTCACCATACAAGATGCCACAGATCAACTATGTAATTTAATCTTCAGGAAGTTAGTTAATTTCATCTCCTAATTTGTGCTGACTCCAAAAAGAACTAAACAGAAATATATAGTGTTTTTCCTGGGTTGTATTTTCATAAAAAAATCTGAATTTTCTTCTCTACACAAGGCTACTAAAAATGAGTCTCTTGTATGGAAATGCAACATTAAGGACTCTTTTTCAAAAAAGGCATTTGAGTGCAAACAATAACATTCAGTTTATCTTCCAAAATAACCCCAGTAAAATATTAAAAACTTGAGCTTGTGTTTATACCACTGCTGTGGCATAAGAGTTTTTTACTGTTTTGAGACAAAATAATATACCATCAAAATAAATAAAAGCTAGTGACCTGGAGTACCCTTACCTGAAAATGAAATCCCTTTTGGAAATCAATAGAATGTTTTTAAAAGTAAGCAGGTTTTGATGATGGGAACAAGGACATGCCACAAAACCTTTGAATTCAGATCCAAATACATTTACTAGGGCATGTGCTTTTTATAAAAGCTTATTATTATTTTTTACCTTTCAAAGGCTAGCTGTAGAAAGAGTTTTTAGATTTCCCCCCACTCTTGCCTCTTTTTCACTGAATGAAGCTTAAAGCTCATAGTAGTTTGGAAAAAATGAGGGAGCACGTTTCTTTGCATCAACTGTCTAAGCTATAAGTTCCTCCTCCAGTTTTCACTTTCATCAGTTACACAGACTGCAGTATATACTCACCATTGAAAGGGCTTTCTTAACAGGATTACATACTTATACATTACCAGACTTGCCTACTGTCTCAGTTGCCATCTTCTTAAGATTACAAAAATGTATCTTGACTGATCCAAGCATTTTGATTAATTGTAAAATATTTGAACTTCACAATTAATTAAAACTTTATTAATTCTGGATTTATTATAATTCTAAAATTGTAATCTGCTGTAATCCTAATCATGCACTAAACCTCTATACATAATTTACTATACGTAATGCTAATATATAGATTTGCAACAAAAATTACAAGAACAATCCTTGAAGAATTACATCCACAAAAATTTTCAGTCATCTGTCGGCTTTTTAGAGTTTACTTCTACTGCCAAGCCTTGGCACACTGATTTAAATGCTCCAACTTGATTCTTTTGTTTCATGGGAACTGACTTAACAGTTGGTTTATATTAATAGGTATTAGCATTTTTTTAGCCTAAGAATAGAATCATCCCACAGAAATAAGATGGTAGCAATAGTCCACTGACATGACCATATGATATCAATATGCCATAACATGTCATGATCAGAAACATTTAGGTTTCAATAGCATTTAAATAAACTGAAGACAAACTCTACATGTGAAGGCAAATAATACAAAAGAAGTGCAGATGCTATATGATTTTATTTTAAAATGGTGGGTGCAAAACTAATAAAAAATCAAGAAATATAAGTAGCTCCTGCTGGCAATTCTTTCAAATTTTAACTGAGGACAAGTAAGTGACTACCACATATTTTAATTAGATGCAATTTGTTTAGAGGTTTTTTTTTTGCATAGCTTAAAATATTGTTGCAACATCTCTGCTATATTTTGTGATGTTTGCAACAATTTTTCCTCAAACAAAAATCACAAAAATTCAAGATAAAAATTTACTTCTTCCCCATTACATAATATATCATTTCTAATTATTATAAATACATCATTTTAAACTCATCAGATCTGAGCAGCATGCATTCATATAGTGACTGTACAATTAAAATACAATGGCAGACTTTCTACAGTGTGTGTTTAATCAGTTCAACCATTTTTATTTCAACACACTGCTTGACAAAATCAAGCAAACTGTGGAGGAATGAAAAGAAAATAATTATTTAAAAAAACAGCAAAAACAAAATTTCACAGTGCTTACCAGGATCCAAAATATAAATCAGTAAAAGTATACTTCTTATTTATTATTATTGGTATTACATAGAAATAAAAAAGGCCTACAACAGTTGACACATTTTTGAACCTACCAAACACATTTTTAATAGAGTTGCATCAATTAACCAGGGCACAAGCATCTGCTTTATCTTAATTAGACAGAGAGGTGAATGACCACTGTTTATTTTCACTTTCCTCATTAATTATGAAAAACTGCATTTAATTCATCTTGCATGGTGAGCGACTGGCTGCGCAGATGTAGGTCGTAAGGGAAGTGACTCTCTGTAGGTAATCTGAATACAGAACTCTGCCCAAGGGGAGCCCTGGGTGGCACTGCACAATAATGCATGCCATAATTGTAGTTTTTGCTATAGTCCAAACCTTCTTCTTGCTTGAGGGAGAATATCCCATTATAGTTAATTGGGGGAGGACTTATGGGGCCTTCAAACTGTGGGCTGGAACACTCAGGAGACGTACTTTCATAGAAGGATTCGTACGGGCTGCAATAATTGTAGGGTTTCATGGACTTGGAACTGTCAAGTGTTCCATGACTTGGGGGAGTGTTCAGCTCTGGGCTGTGATAGGGTGGGTAAAAAGTAGAGTAGGGAGATCTGGTATGATGAGCCGTTTCTCCTGTTTGACCCATTAAGAAACTTCTGGCATTCAGCTGTAGACATCCTGCCACCAAGTTTGTTGTAGGCTGGGAGAGACCTTTGCATAGGTTTTGCACAAATGACAGCAGGTCAGGCCTCTTGCCAATTCGTAAGATTTCTGAAAGTGCCCATATATAATTTTTTGCCAGCCTTAAAGTTTCAATTTTAGATAGCTTTTGTGTTTTGGAATAACAAGGGACTACTTTCCTTAAATTATCCAGTGCATTATTCAGGCCGTGCATTCTATTTCTTTCCCTGGCATTTGCTTCCTGACGCCTAAATTTGACCCTATCCATTCTCATCTGGGTCATCTTTTTTTTCCGAAGAGTTCTCCTCCTGGGCAAACCATTTTCATCTTCTTCATCATGGTTATCTTCCACTTCCTCTTTTTCTGTGTCTTCTGCTGGAGATCTTTTAATACTTGACCCTTGGTGCATAATCTGCTTTGCAAAGATTTCTGACTTTTTTATTTGCTTTGAGCCCTCACTTTCTCTGGAAAAGTTTCTGCAGATCTGCGACTCTTGCATTACAACAGATTCGTCAAACGGCAGTGTTAACATGATGTTATAATATTATGTCACCTGAAAAAATGCCAACAGAAGGTTTTTAGAGTGCCTGTTTTTTATGTTTTAATATACACACACACAACACACACACAAGCTCCAACAATCCCTCCTAAGAGATAGAGCAATTAAAAAATATTGTTAGCTAATTTTACAAATTAATTTAAAGCAAAGATATAGATTCAAATGCAGTAGAACAATCAGATCAAAACACTGATACTTTTAACTTTTTAAAAAACTGAACAACTTCCCCTCTTTTTTAATTTTTTTAACACAAAAGCTCATAATACTTAAACAATGTGGTATTTATTTAAAATAATAATATGCATATATTTCAGGTATCCAAATGATTTGACTATCAAAAAAGACAATTTTAAATCTTAAAATATTTTAGTTTATGGGGGAACATCAACCTTAATATTATAATGTTTTTCGACAATAATCACAATAAATTTGAATTAATTGAAAGACTTAAAATGGAAAAGAAAGCAAGCGAATCATTCAGTGATTTAATTAAAGTGGAGAGGCATTTCCTAATGATCAGTACAAAAATGTGTCATATGGATTATTATTTTTCTATTAAAACAGATTTCTAGAAAGCATCTGGCAATACATTTCTTGTTCTTTATTTAAAAATAATAGGCTAGACATCTTAAACATTTTTTTCAAATCTGACAATAAAAGTATTTGTTTTTTTTCCTTTTTCAATTCAAATAAAAATAGAAAAGAAGCAAATCTAAACCTTTTCACACTTTACTATAGCATCTGTGTTCTTCAAGGAACAGACGTTTCCCTCCAGCTAATATATGACAGGAATGGTTTCAGGATTCTGACTGCAATTGTGCACGTGTGTTCTGAATCCAGAATGAAGACGGGGGGAGAGAAATCATTTGCTCCTCATTAGATTATTTCTGCCCCTGAGGTCACTTTTCAAAGAGCCTTTTTGGTTTGTCTACTGGGTACACACACATATACGAATTTACAAACATGTACGGAAGAAAACTTGACTCAGAGACAGATTATTCAGTTTAAAAAAACTAAGCTAAACTAAGCCCTCCATGAAAATATCCACTCTCAGTATTATCCATAGCACTCTTACTGTATTACATAATTAGTGAAAGTATGAAACAATTAAGAAACAGCGAAGCAGAAGCAGCAACAAATAACAGCATTTATAAAACACAGTAT
This sequence comes from Acrochordus granulatus, assembly GCA_032468055.1. Taxonomy (NCBI): domain Eukaryota; kingdom Metazoa; phylum Chordata; class Lepidosauria; order Squamata; family Acrochordidae; genus Acrochordus; species Acrochordus granulatus. Next base: position 63,073 of record JANHZU010004864.1, read on the forward strand.
TTACTTCTATCTTTAAACTCTTGCATGCATGCTCAGCAGCACAACTTAAATACACAAACACACGGACATAGAAATATTTATTTAGTTGCATTACCTTGGCCTTAAAAATCTGATTCAGTTAACAGATTTCATTTTTTTGTGCCTTCCAGATCTTTTCAATCGGAATGTTGCATCACCTCCTAGAGTCTAGATCTGTGTATATCTGCACTATCTCATTGATCTCTAAAAAGTGACATTGATGCCAACTGCCAGAGCTGGTACCCATGCCATCTGCTGGTGACGTCACAGGGCAAAGAAAGCCATGTGATCTTTTCTCCTGGGACCTTCATTCTGCACTGATCATCTGGCATCTCTCTAAGTGGGTACCAGCATTCGTGTATCAACACAGAAGGTTAGGCTGATAGGGGAGACAGCGAACGGGGTGGGGGGAATCTGCACCATCATTTCACATGCTGAGGTGAATCCGTGAGTTTCGTTGAACAGGCAGAAATGGCAACCTTTTCTTTTTACCTTTATCTATAGGCAACTCTGATTTTTTTAGGTGATACTGCTGATTTTACCACAAAAAGGATTTTTGGTGTGTTGGAGAGACAGTTATATGCAGTGAATATCCCTTTTTGTTCATTGAAGACCTATAAAAGGAAGAACTGTGCCAGTCTGGCAGAAATGTCACAGATATTAGAAATAGTTTTTGACCTAGCCTTGTTAGGTAAATTTTCTCAGTGTGAGAGCAAAAATATTTATTCCAAATCATTGTGTACTTATTTCCCCTTCTTACAGAACAATTCTCTTGTCTTTTAAAGTGCCTTTGGGGCATTTTTGAAGGAGGTATTAAAAAGCGCTACTAAAAATTTCACAAAATAGTATTTTTCTCAGTATGCATGTGCTGCCACTCTATAGTATTTTCGCTTAAGACAGCAATACGGTCCACTTACACAAATAGCTTTAATCTGTGTCAAGAGAAGCAGAGCAGTTTTTCTCAGGCTTTCTTTTAGGGTTCATATTTTTGAAAGCATTAAAAAGTGAACATTTCATTTTTGCTTTAAATTATTCCAACATCCCCACAGTTTATTTATCTCTGAAATTTTTAGCTTTCCCCCCTTTGTTCTTCACACACTCCTTGTTTGCTTTCATTATTGTTAGCTATTTTTTTCAGCATTTTGTATTCCTTTCCAACTCCCCCACCATTTGCTTCATTAAAGATAGCAGCAAGAAACAGTTAAATCTGCAAAGATGCCAGAGTGTTATTGGCAAACTCCACCTTGCTTTTCAGGAGGAACCATTTCCAAGAAGTCGCATCTAATCAATAATTAACTTGCTGTTTGTTATAGAACTTTGACAACATTTCCACTATGATTTTAAGCATTCTTTGCCCACCAAATATTTATGATTCATTTTTAATTCAGAGTGACCCCAAAGTTCATTGGCTTTGATTCTTTGACTTTGATCTTATTACTATTGTAATGTTGCATTTAAGTTTGGACAGATATTTTAAAAGGAAAAAAGAATAATTGAGACACCTTTTTCTTAATCTCTAACTTAAGAATTTCACATTTTCTACTTTTTTACTTCCATAGAAATATGCAGGTCCTTACCTCAATCTAAACTAACACTGTATGTTGAAAAAGAAAGATTCTTTACCTAATAAGCTTGGCAGTGAAATGGGAGGCAAATAATTTTAATAAATAAATGAAATAAAAATCACACGTTATTTTTATCACAAAAAGAAGGATGTCAGTAAATCATAAAAAGCTCTATTAACATGAAAGTTCACTGTCTTTTAAATCAACTGCAATTTAAAAAAAAATTCTGCAATGTAAAATAGCTGCAATATCAAAATGTTAAAATCATCCACTCTGCACACACAATATGTTTGCCAAGTGTTCTTCAGAAATATGTTCTGCATTACAATCCTATTTTATTCACATTCATTCATATTTACAAACAACACAAATCAGAAGTATATCAAAAAGGATCAAAAATATTTATTTATGAGGACTATGTAACCCAGAGACATGGGGTCAAATATGTAATAAACTTATGTGTATAACATGAAGAAATTGTCTGTGCAGTTATACTTCCTTTGCTATGTGGCAGGCTGGTGTGATATTTGAAATAGAAAATATTTGGAAGGAGGTTATTATTTAAGGTTTGCCATTTTTCTTTACTAACATTATTTCTCCCCTCTCCAAGTTTAGAACTATCTTTGCAGCAGACAAGGATCTCCTCACAGGATTCAGACAAATGTAACTGGTGGAGTGTGAGAGATAAGGAAACTGATAAAAAAAGAGAAAGCCTTGATAAAGATTAAGCAGATGAAGAATGTGCAATTGAGTTCCAGTAAAGCAGCATTACATACTAAGATTGAAAACTGGCAAACTCTGTAGTATACTTCTTGTGGTTGTGAGTAGAGTGATCATTTACATGTTGTCAAAATAAGTGTACAGGAAGTGTATCATGCCAAAACGTGATAGTAGCTTTCAAAGCATTGTTTTTGTCTATGAATTGACTTTTGAAAATAAAGCAAAATTTAAATAAAAATACTTCAGACATTTGTCTGACAATGGGGATGTCTGTGACTTTATATTCTTTTCTACAATTCTGCAAATAATGTATAGGCTTATTTGTGCTTCCTTTGCTAATACAGACTTTATTCCAATACAGTTTTCCTTTTTTTACTAGCAATTTCCATTAATATGCTTTTGTCATTATCTAAGCTTGTGTATATTTTTTTCTAAATAAAACATATCAGTTGTAAATTTAGGAGAAGGATGGATATCAGCATATAATTCTGCTCCAAATCATATAAAGATTTTGGTATTGTGAATTGAGTGCATTAACTTTAAAATATAAATCAAATGACTTGATCTCTTTTCCTTACTTTTGAAAGTTACATGATCATGACATCTTAGCTTTGTCTTTTTATTTAATTGAATAACTAACCACCAAACAGTTGTTTTTCATAATTAATGCAGATGGATCATTTTAAATTTTTAGACCTTGCTCATATAATTAATGGAAATAGGAGAGTTGCTTTATTTTCAACTAATCTTTTCCCTAAAGCTACACAATGCTTTACAGTTGGTTGCATATATTATAACAGGAAAACCACAGTCTCCCTCCACAAAATACATCTACTGGTTCCTATGTTTCATACTTTAAACTCATCTAAACTCATTTCCAGTTTGACAGCCAGGATAGTATTGTGGTTAAAGAGAGTGGGCAAGAGATAGGTAGAATGTGAATTCAAGAAAAGGAGACGAGAAAAGATTGAGGAGCAAATGGAAGATTGACTTGAAAATATATGGCAAATTCTAATTACTACAAGAGTTCCTCAGTATGATAATATCCACCTTCAAGAACAAGACCTCAATAGGAAAAAAATGAGATAAACTGCATAACTTACATGATATAATATTTCTGCTGATGTTGGTGCCATTGCCAAAGTCTATCCTCATCGTCATGTGTTCCTATTCCCTGGAGAAACTGCCAATTTTAACCATTTGCTGTAATGATTTCCACAGCTGCTGTTCCTTCAGTGCTGTCAGTGAAGCAGCTAATACTACTCATTTTTCAACAAAATTCCTTGATTCAGTTGAACTTTCTGGATTGCCAACACATAAACTAGAACTGAACATAAGGTCTTCTATTCCATTTAATGAGGAATTTGGATTTCCCAAGGCTTTGCAATGGAATGCCAATGATCATGAAAGAATTCCAAGGAATTATTATAACAAAGATAAGCATTGGTGAGCTCAAAAATCATATTGTCATGATTCCATAGATTATGCCAAGTTTATCAGAAGGTAAAGATTTTCCTCTTCAGTGGACACAGTTCTCAATAAAGTCATGCTTTGTTCTCACTATACATAAAGCACAAGGACAAACCATTGAGAATGTCCTGATTTATCTGGAGAAAACAGTATTTCAGCATGGTCAGCTGTATGTCATTTTAAGTCAAGGAAAAAGAAGTGAAAACATTAGAGCATTTTTAAAAAAATGGCAAAACAACCACAAATGTATTATTGAAAGCATCCTTTATTAAATGAAAAGCATCTACATTTATCTCGCTATGCATCTTTTTCCTTTAATAACATGATTTCTTCTTTAATTTTAAAACCAAAACAATAGCAATCCCACTTATGGTCATTTAGTTTCTCTTTTAGTAAGGAGATATCTCTGAAAGGGTAAGCTTAGGAGTCATAGGTTGTCGAATGTATTCTAACACTGGCACGGTAGCATGTGGATTAACATAGGAAACAATATACCATGAAATCTCCAGGAAGCACAAGGCAGATTTCATCTTTAAAACATGAGTAAAGCTTTAAAATGGTCCATATTTCTACTGCTGCCCTAATATTAAAACGGTCCTTTTACAGTTTGCTACAGGAAACAATGACATTTTTAACTAAACAAAAACTCAGCAAACACTTGTAACTACATACATTTCTGGCTGACAAGCAAAGGATGAATCTTGGTACACATATAGGGATGTGGCATTTTGCTATTGCTCCATTATTTGTCATTAATTAAGTAGGGATACTTTAGGTTAGCTAAAGTGCTTTGAGTTTGTTATTCTATTGATTCTTGAGACCATCAGTTTCAAGATCAATAACTGTTTCCAAATTATGAGGTAGGATTTCAGATTTTTTTCTTTTGCTAACATTCTGAGGGGGGAATGGCAAACTGAAGAATGCTCTGTGGCAAAGACCAAAGAACTTGTGAGTAGACTGGTTCGTTGGAATCTCTCTGAATAAGGAGAGGACAGAAGATTGTCCACATGTACATGGACAGTTGCTCCTCATGAGGAGGCTGCAGAACAGCAGTTTTCTGTGTATTTGAGAGCCAGGAGATTAGCCAGATTAGCCTTCTTGCTTGCAACTACATGGAGACTTTTAATGGATACTAAGTTAACAAACCACACTTTCTAATCACTTTCAGAAATTGCTCATTAAATCCTTCTGAGATATTAGAGACATTTGGAAGGACAAATGCTATGTGACAAATGCTTTGAAAAAGCTATGTGAGTCTTCCTTCAGTCTTGAATGAAAGGCAATTCTAACCATGAGCTTAAGAATTTAAAGACTCTGAAATAAACAGCAAAAAGTTAAAGATTATGAATTTAGACATTTATAAGAGGATTAAGGGTCCAGATAAAATTGAAATACTGAATTTTGACATTAAGATTTAGAATAATTGTAAAGTACACAAAGCTTCTTGTGGGAAATAGATCCTGTTTTAGTTTTTATAAGACAAAACAAAGATAAGCAATATCATGATTTCAAAAATTTAAAAAAATACTAGAGGGACTAAAGATTTCAGGTAGAAAAAAGATATACAAGTTGGTAAGATGATGAAATTACATTACATAAATTACATTATGAAAATATAAATACTGAAGGAGACTTCTGAAGAATGATATCAGAAAATAATAACCTTAATATCTGCAATGTTATTAATGATGTCTGCTTTAATGGATGGACTATGCCTAAAAGATGTTATTGAAGGAATATCAGATGTAGAACAAGTTTGATCTGACAAGTTAGAGATAGTATTGAAAGTAGCTTTACAATTGAGAGGTGAAGAGAATATGTTAGAAAATGATATTTCACTGTCTATAAAACAATTTGGCTGAGGTTTCCAAATTTAAAAGGAAAACGCAAACAACAAACAAAGAGAGTGACCTGGATAATTTTTTCCCTACTGGATTTTAAAAAGAGGTTTGTAACTCCTTCTCTGAATTCTCCTCTTTCTTTAAGTTTAATTTGTATTAGATTTTACAATTATAATAAACATTTGTAATAAAATAATAGACAGTATAGCTCATCTTTACTCATAGATAAAGGCCGAAAAGTGATCTCAGTAGGGATAGGAACACTTGGAGTTGTGTCTCCTAAAATGGGAGAGTGGCTTTAATAGATTCCAGAAACAACATCATGGCTCTCTGTCCAGATGAGTGCAATGCTACAAACAGCTAAGATCCTGTGTGAAGAATATTCAGGCTCCCAGGCCTCTGGTAGAGGACCCAAGATTAGGAAGACACATATCATAAGGGTCAGAATGGAATACACACAGAGAGAGAGAGAGAAGTTTGAGACCTGAGGACCTGATACCTTCTATTTTTTTCTTCCACTTGTTATGCATGTGCTGATTTAATTTGTTTCTTAATGGACTGACTTCATATTATTCTTCAGTGAAAGATTCCCTACATATATTTTAATTGGGTATTAAGACTCTCTGTGACTATTTACAGACTTTTAGTCACCACACATTGTCCTTTGGTGTCTAAAAGAGTTCTGATTCTTTCAGGTTTGCAGGATTTGGCACAAATAGTACAACAGTATATAGAGAGTACATGCTGAGATGAACAGTTGGTTTCAAAGCACACAGCATGTTCTAAATTAAGTGTAAGACACAAAGATATTGAGCAATTAAACTTAAGCTGTATTGGGGAAAAAAGAACAACGAATAAAATCAGATAGTGGCAGGAAACATGAAAGATTTGAAAGCAGGCTTCTCTCTCTGTCCCTAAAAGAGTGGCTGAGTTTGGGAGTAGAAATAGTGCCCTTGTCTGAAATTTGCTAAATGTGAAACTATGTTTTGATCAGATTTTATTAGTATACTTCAGAAATAAACTGATTCACAATTGAAGAATTAAAAAAAATGTTTGCCTAAGAGTTGCTGGAGAAACTTGGTGAAAGTGCATGTGTGGATATGTCACCCTGTGTGTGTAAATTCCATACCTTTCACTGGATCAAGATAAAGAGATTAAGGAAATATGTGATTTCTACTATGATTAGTTAGAAGCCAGCATATATTCAGTAGTTGCTTAAAAAGTAAGTGTCTTATAGATAGTAAAGTTATGCACATGCACTACTGGGTTGAAAAATTAATCTTCTTGCCACCATCTAACATAATTATGGCCCTAGCAAATGTATTACCTCACCAGCAATGCCTGAACAGTTTCTTAAAAATTCAGATTACAGTGGTACCTCACAAGACGACTGACTCACAAGATGTGAAACTCACAAGATGACCAAAAAAATTTAATAAAATTTATTCCACTAGACGAGCCGCAACTCACACGACAAGCAAACTTTGTGCTATGACTTGCGCGTCATCAGTCAGCGTGCTCTGTATTTCTCATTCAGGCAGCAACCCTCCATGAGAGTTCTGCCGACGCTGCCACGTGCAGTTTACTCTGTTACTGTGCATGTGACTGACCTTGCCAGAATCCTGA
>JANHZU010004864.1:81637-100071 GCA_032468055.1 Acrochordus granulatus
TTTTATTTGAATCAACATATAGCATTATGCATAAACAACATTTTTGATTTTGGTAAAGCTGTACCTTATTAAAATACTTCAGAACTGGCTGAGATTTTCAACAGCCCCTCTCACAAAGTCTATTTTGCATGGAATATTGTGTCTCCTTTTTGTCCAACTTTTCATTATTTAAAATTCTTTGTTATTTTCTGCTTTTGTAAAAATCAGTATCTTCATTTTTTGTCACTTAAATATCTACCAAACTGGCACCCACTGCCAAAAACTGCAGATGTTATTAGCTTGTTTTTCATACACTGATTTCTTAAATACACTCTTGAAACAGGGACTGGCATTGTGTTTATCCTTCTGTAATAGCTTACATTCTTTTTGGAAGCTTGCTGGCTTCATATATGCAACAATTAAGTTTTGGCTTCTTGCTATTATGACAGTACTTTATCTTTGACATATTTTGTGTATACATCTTTAGAAAAAATTGTCTTAATTAGATAATATTAATTTTGTCTAGAGTATAATGGCCTTCTATTAAGATATATCCCAAAAGTTATTGATTTGGTTTCCATAACAACTCTCTTGAAGCTTAAGTGAGATTAAAGAAGAATGGCTTAAACTCCCAGGAATAGGACTAAAATTATCTACTTATCTTGGCTTCCTTTCTCTTTTAAAACTCTTCACTTATTATATTTTGCACTTTATTTTACCAAGTAAATTTAATACAAAATGATACATACATTATCCATACATAACTGGAATCAAATGTCTTTTAAGTGTCTTCCGAATATCTATGCCTTACCAGGATGTCAATTCAGCAAGTAAAATCCATATGCCTTATCTTGTTCATATTGTACTATAGCATGGTTTTCCATATATTTGAAGGCATCCAATGCCAGCATGAAATGGTGCTGAAACACCATGTAATTGAATAGCAGAAGTAATACTATGCAAAGAGTTATGGAATAGCACTAGAAGAGACAAAATCAATATTAATGTTATAGTGATCTGCATTCTGATATCTCATAGCAAACTAGCTGGATTGCAAGATTCAAGCTGTTTTCAAAAATCCATTGCCTTTGGGTCTTTCTCAGCTGTGAAATAAAAACATTTGTATTTGCTCTGCAATATAAAAATGTACAAATGAGCACAAGGAAAGGTATCTTGGTTAGATGAGACAGTACTGCATTCAGAGACTGATGGATCCATTCCCAAATCAAAATGATACTTGTAGTTAACCATCCCAATTATGCCATCCCTGGATTGGTGAGATCATGGAAGATGTAGGGATTGAAGTATAATTACTATCACTTAAATGACTCCTTCTGGAATCTAAAAAGGATTGAGTATATTTTTTATATGTGTCATATGCTTAGCAATGATGATTTTGGGTTTTCGTTAACTCCTTGTTTTCACTAGAGTCTTATTACAATTAGCAAAAATTTCTATTATTTCCTTTTCCGTCCCATCTATTCTCCTATTTCACAATATATTTCAAGCTTGTATTTGTTTAAAGGCCATAGTAGTGCAGATTTTGTTTACTTAGACCTCATCCATCATTCATTTATCAGTTCTGAAAACATTTTATTACATATTAGGAGCTTTCTATTTATTTTAATTGTATAAATAATTGTACATAGTACATCACTAAATAATATATCATTTGTCTTTTTGTTTCTATTCTTATAATCAGTATTCTCCTTCCATTACATTTTGGCTCTACAGAGAGATATTATATATCTCAGTAGGTTATGAAGGATCACAGGAGAAATTGACAGAGAAACTACATGCAAAAGATTATTGATGGTACACTATAGAAATGGTCTGAAAAAAATGGTTGCTACATTCCCAGAAATATATTCCTTGAAAGCTGCTGCATATGTTCCTATGAAATTTGGCACGTCATAATCTTACAAAACATTGGTTTGCCTATGTCTTTCATCCCATTTTGATAAAATAAAAGTGTTCTGGGTACGTTAATAATCCAGATTTTAAAGACAGTATCTTAAAAATGCTTTATCAGATTATTAGGAAATTTGGGGTTTTCATTCCTCATGATAATAACGATTTCATAATTTAGCTTGTTCTGATTAATAAACCAACATAAGTTGATAATATTTTTCTCATGCTATGTAATGGGAGAACTGAATCCTGTTTTGGTAATTTTGCTGATAAAATTCTAAAATGGGGTACAAATAGGAACCAAATACCCTCAATCCAACATAAGATAGGTCACATTACTCTAGCTTAGGAACAAGTCATGCAATTCTTGGGCAAATCTAAAAGAAAGCCTAAATTGAGTGTATCTTAGAAATTCCTGCTTTGTACAACTGTAATGCCCTCCAGTGAGGCACCACCTTGCTGTGGTTGGGGGGCTTCCTCCAGGATGTCTAGCTCCAGGTCAACGACCACAGCATCGTGGTTATCAGGGACATTTAGATCTTTCCATTACAGGTCTTCTGTGTATTCTTGCCATTTCTTCTTAATCTCTTCTGCTTCTGTTAGGTCCCTACCATTCTTGTCCTTTATCATGTTCATCTTTGCATAAAACATTCCCTTGATATCTCCAATTTACTTGAAGAGATTTCTAGTCTTTCCCTGTCTGTAGTTTTCCTCTTTTGCTTTGCATTTAAGAAGGCTTTCTTATCTCTCCTTGCTATTCTCTGGAAATCTGCATTGAGTTGGGTATATTTTTCCCTTTCTCCCTTTTGCTTTTCTTTTTTCCTCAGCTATTTGTAAGCCTCATCAGAAAGCCACTGCTTTCTTGCATTTATGCTTCTTTGGGATGGTTTTAGTAGTTACCTCTTGTATGTTACACATGTCCATCCATAATTCTTCAGGCACTCTGTCAGAGCTAATCCCTTAAATCTATTCCTCACCTCCACTGTTTATTCATATAGATTATAAGTGAGATCATCTGAATGGCATAGTGGCTTTCCCTACTTTCTTCAATGTAAGCTTGAAGTTTACAATAAGAAGCTCACGATCTGAGCCACAGTCTGCTCCAGGTCTTGTTTTTACTGACTGTATAGTGCTTTTGCATCTTTGGATGCAAAGAGTATAAACAATCTGATTTCGGTGTTAACCATCTGGCGATGTCCATGTGAAGCATTGCTTCTTGGGTTTTTGGAAAAGTGTATTTGCTATGACCAGTGTATTCTCTTGGCAAAATTCTGTTAGCCTTTGCCCTGCTTCATTTTGTACTCCAAGGCCATTCTTGCCTGTTATTCCACTTATTTTTTGACTTCTTACTTTCACATTCCAATCCCCTATGATGAAAAAGACTTTTTTTTTGGTGCTAGCTCTAGAAGATGTTGTAGGCCTTCATAGAATTGGTCAACTTCAGCCTCCTTGGCATCAATGGTTGGGGTACATGCTTGGATAACTGTGATGCTGGTTTGCTTAGGATTCAAACTGAAATCATTCTGTCACTTTTAAGATTGTATCCTAGTACTGTTTTTCTCACTTTTATTGACTATGATGGCTACTCCATTTCTTCTAAGGATTCTTGTTCGCAGTAGTATATATAGTGATTATCTGAATTCAGTTTGCCCATTCCTGTCCATTTTAGTTCACCAAGTCCAAAGATGTCAATATTCAATCTTGCCATCTCATGTTTGACTACATACAGCTTTGATTCATAGTTCTTACATTCCAGGTTTCTATGCAATATTGTTTTTCACAGCACTGGACTTCCCTTTCACCTCCAGACACATCCACAGCTGAGACTCCTTTCAACTTTGGCCTAATCATTTTATTCTTTCTGGAGCTACTTGTAATTCCTTTCAATTTGAGAGGCTTATCTTTCGGCATCATATCTTTTAGCCTTTTGTTACTGTCCATGGGGTTTTCATGGCAAGGATACTGGAGTGGGTTGCCATTTTCTTCTCCAGTGGAGTCCTGTAGCCCATTTTTCACCAGATATCCAGGAACCCCAACAACATCTACTGTGGTCCTTATTAATCCAGGCGACAACCAAGCCAGTAAGGATTTCTGTAAATTACATCTCATATTTTTATGGGAGGGAGATGCTCTTTGTCTGGCTCCTCTGATGCAATCTGTCCAGTTTGGTTGAAACTCTGGCATAGCTCTCATCTTCTTCAGAGCAGAAAACTTCCACAATTGCAGCAAGGTGGTGCCTCTCTGTGGGGAACAGTTCAGTATCTACATTCTTTGGTATCAGTATCTTTTTCTCAGTTGTATTTAAAAAGCAAGATGTAAGAGACCTAACATTCTGAATGATCTATAGACAAAACAACTTTCAGTTGTTAATGTATAATATCTGTGATTCCAGATTTATAATTATTAATAAAACAAGTATTAGTCAATTTCATCTTTCTAGCATTCTTCAAATATTTTTATCATTTTTCATTGTCACTGCCAAAAGAGCAGATTAAGTCTGCCCTGTGATGTCATTTGAATACAACCTGTATCTTTCCAGACTCTGAGTGTGTTCACAAGACATGTTAAGCTTCAATGCACAGTAATCATTGATGAAATGACTGGGGCCATTCACTGTTTACTCAGCCATTTTACACAGTATATCAGTAAATATTGTGGCAGTTCAGTACCCAACATTCCTTTTTTAATGTAACTGTTACTCAATTGGCTATTACTTTCCAACTATAACTGTTACTAAATTGATTATTACAACTAAACAATTGTTTTAGTGTAATAGTTATTATATTGAGATTGGAACCATTGTAGATGAAATAATGTTTAATGGAACCCCGCTGTCTTTTTTTAACTCATTCAACTACAATTTTTTAAAAAAAAATAACAGTCACCAGCAATTGAAATATACTGTAATTAAATAAATGTTTGGCTGCAAATTTTCTTGTGTTCTGAAGGCACTGAAGACTACATTTTTTCAATGTACTTTTGGTCTGGTATGATTGAGGGTGACAGTCATTTGTCCTGCTATATGGTGTCATTTTAAAGGAAATAGGATGTTGTTGTGTTATACCTATTTCTTGGTAAGATTCTTGTAATTAGATTCTTGTAATATATAAACAAACAGTCGAGTCATCCCACTTTCTTTCAGAAATTATTAAGTGAGGATCAAACCACAGATTAAGCCTCCTGTCCATGCCCAGCTATTGTGAGAATCCTAAATTAATTTAATAGGTAGCAAATAGTTATAAAAAGTAGGTGAGATATTTGCATTGACCACAATTTGACCCATGCTCCAAGTGGGGGGTCAACACACCAGTACAGCAAGCGAATAGTCCACAGTGAATGTTCAAGTCATCTTTTATCCAAATATACTTTATTACAACCTATGACTTTATCAAGAGCCAGAGATAGCCACTTCACATAGCTAATTTTCAGTGTAAACCCTAACCCTTCCTTGCTTGCTTGCTTCCTTCCTTCCTGGAAGTCTGCAATAGGATATTTTTGTTTGGGTTACCAAAATTACTTGGCCAGCTATGTTGTTGTACAGTTCTACATAAAAGTGAGTGGAATAGTGTGACTTTTGAAATATTCTCTGAAATGCTAAAAAAGGTTGGCATCAATTGAAGAGAAGAGAAAAGAAAGATAAATGATTTTTAAAAAATTCTAAATTCACCTCCAACTATTACAATAAATAATTATACCGATGAAACCTGCACAAATTCCCCCACTACCACATTTTCTCTATCATAGAGGGACTACTTTCTCTTTACTCCTCCCAAAACATGTATGTATCTACGCTCATACAAAAGCACAAGTAAGTCAAATCAAATAAATTGTTCTATTTTCCCAATTTAGAAACTGAGATAGGGAGATCACAATAATCTTGTGGCTGTTCCATTTATGGGCAGTCTCATAAATGAAACTATTTTCAAAAACATTTATTAAAAGATTATGCATCCATAACAAGAATTACATTCAAAGAAAAATGTAGAACATGTAAAAGAGAAAAAAGAAAGCAAAAATGAGGTATAAAAAAGAGAAAATAAAAGAACAGAAAACATGAAAAGAAAAAAAAGAAATGTTTTTTATCTTTCTCTCAGCAGTTATACATATAGTTCTAATTAAACTTCTCTCTCAAAAATTGTCATTTTCCCCTTCTTTCCATAACCTATTCTTTTTAATCATCAAAACCATATGTCACAAAATCATTTTCTTTTTACACAAAAGTTTTATACAATAAGGAATTTCCAGTCATTGATGAATGTCAGTAATGACCTTTCTCTAATCAAGGAAGTTAGTTTGGCTATCTCAGCAAGATCTGTCAATTTCACCAAAGTTTCCTCTATGGTGGATAGCGTCAGATCTTTCTATCTTTGTGCATTTAAGAATCTTGCCACAGTAAAGAAGTTTTTTTTTTTACAGTACACACCAGTAGTTGGCTGCACCAATCACTTCTGGGTACCCTGTTGATATTGAAGAAAAGGCTGTCAGAATGCCAATGTGGCTGATGTTACATATTTGGGGGTTATATATGTCACAATTGCTTTCTTTGAATGACTCTAACATGGACGTGTGTAGAACTATTGCAGTGTTATAACACTAATTTTACACATTATTGAAATGTGAGAAAAGGAACAACATTCCCATTTGTTAATAACTAATTAGCCTGGATTTGTACCTTGTTTTATTATAGGGAGTAGTTTGCCATCTGGGTCTTTCACATTGCATTCAGAATATTTGAAGCCTACCATCTCAATCAGTTTCAACAGTCACAACACTTCACTTCAATTTTACTTCCATTTTTACTGAATTTACATGGCATAACACTAACTTAATGTTTCCTGGAATTGAATATATAAAAAGCACCAGAAATAAAATAACAAAGGAATATACCAGGATATGGAAGGAGCTTTTATATATTGGACTAGATTTGCAGCTGGTCATAACTCCATGCAAACCCAGCCTGAGAGAGTGCAATATTTTCTTGTACTGTATTTATTACTTTGAGAAGTCTTGCAGGAAATGTGTAAAGCCAGGGATCTTGAAGTCACAGCTTGCAGTATAGCAAACTAGTTTTTTTCTTTTTCTGAAGCCCATAATGTGATAATTAAATTGCTAACAGGCACCTTAGTGATGGCATTTTCTGAAGATACAGAAGCCTTTTCTCAATAGTGCCTACCTTAAGGAGCAGCAAAGTGATTGGAATAGACTTTTAAAGATATATTTTCTCCAATGAGTGCATTAAATTTTTATGTGGGGTGAAATGGGACAGGACTTGTTTCCTTTCCACTGCACAATGATTTATTACTCCAAAAATACCGCAGAACTAATTAGCAGAGTAATTAATTAATATAAATTTGCATATTTACATTTGCAATTAGTGCAGCCGACTGATTAGTCTGAAAATGGGAAGTTTGACTCATTAGATGCTAGTATCTGCTGGACCGGAAAGCGGTTGCCAGATGAGGCGAAAAAAGATGAAATAAGCATGAGTGTGTGTGTGCATGCATATATATGTGTGTGCGCGCACACACTTGGGTGTGTATGTGTGTGTGTTCATTGTGTCTTTTGTTAGAAAAATGGATAATTAAAATATTTGCTTGTAGAAATCTGAGCTTGGTATATAATTGTTTTTTCTTCCACTGGGCCCACTTTGTTTTCTGTTCTTTTTTCCTTGCAATGGAATTCTAATATGAGTGTTTTCATATTGATCTGAGTTTATATCCTGCCTTTCTTCCAAAACAACTTAATAACAAAAGAGTTTATATCCTGCCTTTCTTCCAAAACAACTTAATAACAAAAAATACTTTACATTTTACAAAAAATGTAAAGTAACTCAAGTATTAAGAAAATGAAAACATTTTGGAAATCCCCACGAATTGAATTATGGTGTAAAAAAGAAAGCTCTGTACAAAAGATATATAGTATATTTTACTCAGCCTTTAAAAAAAAGAATTAAATTGTTGGTATTCATTTTAATCTCTCTTTCTCAGCTTTACATCCCAATAAAAAAAGATAGGATATACATTTTCCTGATTATTGTCAAAAATAAGATCAATATCAAGTAAATTCTCATTGAGACTAACTCATAAATTGTGACAAAACATTATTTTCATTTAATTATTGCCAACACATTATCAAAGAAAGATTCAGAACATATTTTGGATTACTAAAGAGTAAAAATAACAAATAACTATATTTGAAATCATATCTTCTTAAGATCAAAGGCAAAAGTAAAATTATTTTTTTAATATGAAACCCAGAGTAGTGCAACTGCTCTGGCAAGTTCAGGCAAAATGAAAAAAACTGATTATTGATCTACATAGGAGTTGTATAAAGTATGTATGCTTGTGCAAGTTCACTCAAGCAATATGCACTTCTAATTTTAAGAAACTATAATTCAGGATTACCCAACTTGCATATTTGGCATGATAAAAGTTATATTCTCATACATCTATAGGGCAATGAGTTGTATAGCTATAGGGCTTGGCTATGTTTATAATCAGATAAAAAAATGTTTTAAATAATTAGTAAGAAAACAATAGAATTCTTTATATTTGATAATTTGTTGGAAGAAGATATGCTAATTGCTATCCTGAATTATTCATTCAATTCTAATGAATGATTTGATGTTATTTCCAGGCATGAACTTCAAAATGATAAATGAAATTACAACTATTGCTCAATTTAAGTTTTTTAATTGATTGAAATGCCTTTCATGTATATCTTTGTAAAGCTTCTAATTTATTCCTAGAAATGTGCTCAAAATACCAAATTAGTAGGTGTACTCTTTTTTATCTAGATTGTTTCAAAAAGAAAGACTAATTTATCCTAGACAAGATACTTTTAGTAAGTATCAGTACAGTTGTATTGAAAGATATCCAGATGAACTTGGAATTTCTTACAAAGATGTACATTAAAAAGGCCAGGTGTCAAGCACAAAGGTCAGGCCCAGATGGTGAAAATCAAGCCAACAGATTTATTGATTTACAAAATATACAAGACTCTAAAATCAGCCAACATGGTGACTGCAGTCCTGAGATCATATTGCACTTGGAAGAACTGCAATGTCTGGCATGATTAACATCTGGAAGAATAAAGATATCAGCCTCCTTACCAAATGCAGATTACTCAATGCATGAATTTTTCCAATTACTACCTATGGATGTGCAACTTGGAATCTGAAAAAGGAAGATAGAAAAAACATGAATGTTTTTGAACTATGGTGCTGGAGATGATTACTATGCATCTCATGGTCTACAAAAATCACAAACAAAGATGTCCTAGACCATCTCACCAAAATTATCACTTGAAGCCAAGTTCACCAAACAAAGGCATTCATACCATGGGCATATCTTGCAAAATGACTCACTTGAAAAGTCAATCATGCTGGGAGCAATCAGCTGCCCTAGTACTTGATGGCTGGACATTATATAGGATGAAATTGGGATGACCATGGCAGATCTGAAGGAGGTGGTGCTAGACAAAGGAACATGGAGAATGCTGATCCATAGAGTTGCCAAGGGTCAGACATGACTGAATGGCTGACAATGACAATTTACAAAATCTGCCCAAACTGACCATTGAATACCTGCAGCTCTAAGATATGGTTCAACAGCCTTCAGGAGGGGTTGGATTTACTACTTTAAGATTATATAGTGAATTGAGGCTGATCCCCTGCTTCACAACTCAGCCATCCTATGGATGTGGGATAGAGAATCCTTTCCTAGATATTTTCTATACCTACTTTTATAATTTCAGTAGATTCTTGAGCAAGAATTTGTGAGATGGATTTGTCAGTATTGGAGAGCATCTGAGTCCTGCAACAGAATTTGCAAGTTCTGCTTCCACAAAGCTGCTCATTTTATCATCCAACTTTACCAACAATAATGTAACTTCATATCAGAAGTGTGGAAAAATCACCCTCACCTTTCCAAATCATGCCACAACACAAAATAATGAAGATGTGATGTTATAATGCACATTATATCATTGTGGCTAGATGGGGATGCTAGCTAGATAATGATAGGGGTTCATCAGCAGTAAACATTAAGCAAGGATAATCATAATTCTGCACTTAATCACATGCAGTATGAGCTACAGAATAATGGAAGAAGGCTTCATGATGAATACAATAAGTCCCACTGCTGGCATTTGACAAGTTTAGCATCATGACATCATTAAACTCACATGGGTACATTTCAAATCAGAACTACCACATTATATTATTGCTTTGCTCCCAACTTTTCGTCTTACTGTTAGATAAAAGATTCATCGAAATGTCAAACTGATTAGACATAATATGTGCGTTCACACAAAGTTGAAAATGTCCTCCAAGCTCTTGGAAGAGCATTCCTTCATCTGAACTAATTAGATCACAGAAACAACAATTAAAGCAGACAATTAATAGATAAATGTTATAAAAGGTAGATGACTTGTTTTGTCATTGGAGCCTAGATGATAAGGACTAAGTAAGTCTCATTCAAAAGTCCTTCAGGAGGAAGAGAGGGGGAAAAGAAAAGTAAGATTTCACTTCATTTAGTCAAAATGCTGGCAAGGATGAGCTCTCGGTGCCAATTTTCTGTGCATATAACTTTGATAATAAATAACTTCCTGCAACCTGCCTATAACAAATTATTGCTTTATGGAGTGCTTCAACTCAGGATTCCAGATTGCCTCCCATCCCTTTTTGAGAATGTTCATTCCGCCTTGCCCTTTCTCCAGGAGTCATACTTAAATCTTCATTGGGCTGCTTTTCAATATTGGGCTGCTTTCAAATTGTGTTTCTAAATATTTTTTTGTATTTTTACAAATCTTCTGCTAATATGCATGTCTGCTGTTATAGCTAGGTTATGTGAGCAACACATAAAATGGAAATAGGCATCCTAATGTAGAAAGGAGGAAAATCTCAGCATATGTTCCAAACTGAGCTTGGAACTGGTTTGTACTGAGAAGGGAAGATCTTTAGAGAATTCCATAGCTGTAGTGGAATGGAAAGTCTAGAAAGTAAAAAAAAACATTTTGGAAGAAGATCATAGCATTTCTGACTTGCTGCTGAGAAAATGCTTGGTTGTATTCAGATGGTCACCAGCAATTGAGCTTTTTATGCAGGAAAACTGCTAGGCTGGGCAGTTTCAGAATTGTATTGCCCTCTTGCATGTTTACTGTTTTATAATAAATGACTCCAAATAAACCCTTGAACCCTCCAAATGAATTGTGAAGTCAGATTGTTTTAAGATAAGAAAAGTAAAACTGTAGGGGTTTACTAGCCTCTGCAGTTATCCTGTAGAATAGCATCTCCTGTGAGATTTGTATGGTCCCATTACTGGCTTTTATAAGGTAGTAAAAATTTGGTTCTTTTAGCAGGCCTTGGAATAGAGAGCACAGATCTACTTCCTGATAGTGTATTCTGATTTTTGTAATCATTTTTATGATAGTTATTCTATTACTGTCTTGCATTTTGCTATTTTTTAAAAATTGAATTTGGTGTTTTTAACTCTAATATGTAAACTGCCTGAATTATTCAGTGACTGGGGGCATACAAATAGGTCTGTGAGTAGAAGGATAGATGGATGGAAAGAATTTTTTTCTAGCCACGTTCATCAGTACTTTACAGTGATAAAACTATGGAGAAAGAGAAAGTTGGCCACAATGAATTTATTGCATTTTTCTGCATGCATCAATACTTTAGATATATGATGAAAATATCTTAAGTTTAAGATAACATGAGATATAGTTATCTAAAAACTAAGTTTAAGATACTACGAGATACAATTATCTGAAAATTGTTGCTGACAATAGTTGCCTGGATCTGCTTGGTCAACTGGAATATAGCCATGTAAACTATAGAACTGCCAACTAACCATTATTTATTATTTGGTAGTGAACAAATGATAAATGTTGCTATTCCTGAAAAGAATTTACTTCAGCTGTTTGGTTCTCAGATGAAATTAACTGATATGATTCACATATAAAATGTGGTCTTCTGAAGAGGTCACTATGGCCCTCTTTGCATATAGCATGAAGTTATATTGGGTGAACTTATAAAATGTTTATTTCCATTGTGAGGGAAATAAAATGTTTATAGTCTTCAATTTTCTTTGAATAATATTTTAAAAGAGATACTTCTGATCTCCCCACCCCTTAATTTCCTCTTTGTGCTTTCTTTCTACTATTCTTTCACTTGATTTGCACAGTTTAGATAAAGTGTTGCAAATTCTGCATTTGCTTGCCATTTTTAATGTGCATTTTTGCACTTAGCTAAACTAGGCAGACAAATAATTATGTGTTTCTAAGCCATGACTATATTTATTTTTTAATGTCACTTTATAGTAGTGTTCACAGTTGCATTATTATTTCTTTTACTTAATGAAAGAAATAAGTGCATACATGCTGTTTCCCAGCTTAATTACAAAAACTCTCCATGTAAAAAGTAAAAACTAAAGACTGGTGGAAACAGTAGTAACCCAACAAGTAACCAAGCACATTTTTTCTAACAAGTTGTCTGAATAGTGATCAGTAGGTTTATGGCTGAATGTGTCATATGTGCCTAGGAAACTGAGTAAACTACGGTTACATATCTATATTTGTAATGAGAACACTGAAGATTTAGGAAATTTGCTCCAAATTTAGTTTGGAGACTAAATTGAAAGATTGGTAGATTGTTTTCATATTTTGAAAGGTAGAATGTGTATAATGAAGAATCAATAGTTAAGCTCCTGAAAATCCCAGTTTCACTTCTGGCAACTCTTGATAGAGTTGGGAAACTGCTGTTGAAATTATAGAGAATTGCTTCCACCCAGTGTTGGTAATATGAGACTAGATGGACCAGTTAATATCAGATAGTTTGACTCTGTTCATTTTCAAAAGTCACTCAGGTTTTTTTTTATCTTTATCATATTAGGATTAGTTCCAACTGAAGTTTCAGTTATAATTCAAGCAGTCTCTGTTCTAGATATGTAAAATAAAGCTCTAAATTTTAGTGCCTGCCAAAAAACACTGTCTCCCAAAATTGAGTTGTTTGTGGCACAGCAGGCTGTAAGGTAGTTTGCTAACAGCATCAATCTCTGTATAACAATTTTTATAAAATTGCACAGAGAGAGGTGGAAGAATGTATTTAGTTATTTAAAAAGTGTGCATTAGGAATAGCTGCATTATACATTTTAAAAACTATATGTATACAAGATGTATACAAACATCTCTAAAATATTTGGCAAAATAAAGTAAATAAAACTGGACTCAATTTACACTGAGTGGCTTAGCTGACTAGCTACTCCACCTAGACCTGGTTAAAAATTGATTAAAAATTTAGAGAGGCCTCCAGTTCAGACTTTCATTTTTAGATGTAATAAATTTCTAATAAAACTACAATCTCCTTCAACTTTATTTCAATTTTCTAGAATACTGCAATACTTTTTACACAAAATATATCTTTATAAATCTCAGAAAAATTTGCAGGATAGCCAAAAACATCAAGACAATAAGTATGAGAAGTCCCACCTCTGTTTTGCATACACTGGGGTGCATGAAAATTTAATTTGGAATTTTGATTGCGTAGTTGCAACTACCGTCTTGACTCTTTTTGTTGTATGTACACACCTGATATTGGGGAAAAAATGAAAAATCACATGATCTGATTTGGTGTTCCCAAACAATAATAGCTACATAGATACTATCCTCATAGGTAGTAAATAGTAAATAATATTGGGCTTGAATTATACAGTAGTAGTAATCAATACCGTCTAGAAGCCCTATGTTCTTTTGCTAGAAAGATTATGAAACAAAATTAATGAAATAATGTGTTTACTGTACCTCCATTTCATTGACATTTACCCTAAACAGTTCAGTGATGTATCTTTGCCCTTTCCATTGGATAAGTTGTGGGAACTGGAAAAGATCTGGCCACCACCCCAGAAATAACGTTTTTAGAATAGTTCTTCAATCGGTGTCTGAGTTTTAGTTATGCCTCAAATACTGGAATTTATTTTCAAAATTCTGTAGAAGATACCAAAAGTATAAAAGAGAGAGATTCAATGTAAATGAAGTTTCTTTCAAGTTATCCATTCATATAACTAATGGTAATATGCTAATACCCACAAAAAGTTATATTTTGATAATTAAACTCTATATCAAACTATCTTATGTTTCATTATGTCAAAATACAAATAAAATAAATAAAATCCAGCTTGGAAAACCCCAAATCATATTCACCAACACTGAAACCAATTTAAATTCCAAAAATAAGTAGCTGTCAAAGATAATTTTCTTAGATTAACTTTTTTCACCTGAATTTATATTTCTATAGATTGTATAGAAATACACACTACATTGGTTATGCATTGATCAAAATTTTATTATGCCAGCTGTACTTCAGAGACCTGGAAAAGTGATTCAAGCAAAACAAAAGAGAACATTAAAGCACAAATATAATGATTTTAAATCCCAAAGAGGCAATTACAAGTTTGATACCTGTGATGCAGCTGGACTACAATGGAAAACGAAACACTTTACCCATATTAAGTAGATATGAAGGCTAAGATTCAGACTGTAAATAATGAATTGACTCTGCTATTATATTGGCCAAGTGCAACTCTTTTAATAAATTGGGAAAATATGACAACAAAATTGGCATGCATTTGCATAGAAGAATGGGCTGAAAGAGTTCATCAATTGCCTGCTGAATAATACCTGCAAAATAGTGGCAAATGTATCATTAAAAATATAAAATTCTTTACTTAGAATAATTCAGAATATAACAGATTTTAATTCAAATATTGAGTGTCTAACAAGAAGTACTACACAAGGGAATGTGCAAGATTTTGAAAAAATAGAAAACAGAATATTCCAAATTCTCATGAATTCCAAATTCTCATGAATTCCTGAGGATTCATAATTCAATTTTCCATTTAGGCTTTACCATTCTTTGAATGGTATTTCAATTTATCTCCACAATGTTCAGAAGTTTAAATTCAGGGGAAATGTGCATTTGTGGGTGTGTGTGGGTGTGTCTCTCTGTGTAAAAAAAATAGTCGAAATTGCAGCTGCCCTGCTACCATTTTCTAAGTATCACACATGAAGAATGATGTTTTTTCATCCACTCAGTCATAGATGCCTTTCCATTGTTTTGTTTAGGCTTAGAAACAAAATTAACCCATCAGCCTGAATCTTCAATTTCATCTAATTAATGTTTAAAATAAAATATTTGGTAGGGAAGGAAGGAAATATACACCCAGCAATATACAGATTCTTCTTTTGAATTCAGAGCAGCCACCTATTGCATCCAATTATGTAAATTAAATCAACATCTTTAGTTAAAAACAACAGGTCGAGAGATTTCAAATAGAAATCAACCTTTTATACCCATTTTTTTCTGAACCAGCAACCAAGTAATACAAATCTATTGCACAGATAGGTAAACTAAGACCAGCAACAGTTATTTTTAAGATCCTGAATACAAATGCTATTTGTATTAAAAACAGTTATTTTTAAGATCCTGAATACTTCACTTTGCAAGCTGAAGTGTATGTTTGATAATCCCTTTATCATCTGGAGGTACATTTTCCTGAGCACACAATGGAAAATAAATAGCAATACAACAAGATGAAGCTGAGACAGCTTTTAAGATCCTAAAGGTGCCATAGGTGCTGGCCTCAAAAAGCCATTTGGGAGCAATCTAGCTCTTGGGCTTGTCAATGATCCATTATTTTCCTTTTCTGTCATCTTCACTTGAATATTAGCAGCTCTTCAAATAGCTTCTATAGATTGTCTTAAAACAGGCTTGTTATGAAACAATTGATATTATTTAGCTGCATTAAATTATTTTGCTAAAGTATCATCAGATGTCCCAAAGGATGATTCTGTGTGATGCTACCAGCAAGATTCAGAAATCTAAGTTGCCTGATATATCTCTTCTCAATGTATATAAGGGAGGTAGTGCTTTGCTCCTTTTACAACTTTCCTCCAAGATAGCTTGGAAAGAACCATCTCACATGGAAGGAACCATCTCACATGAACGCATCATACTATACATATTCTTCACCTAGTCTTTCTTTATTTTGTGTTTTTTATAATCTTATGGTTGTTAATATTAATAAAATTTGTATATATTGCTTTTAAATTTGTTATACATTGCCAAGAATGGGGGCTATCATATCATAAATATGATGAATGAATGAAATTTCTTCTATCTTTTCATTTGACTTGGTGTCATAGTGGCCCTGCCAGAAGAGAAAAAAAATCCTCCTAAGCAAACTAAATCAACAAAAGAGAAAACAGCTCCCACTTCTATCTGCTGCTGCTGTTGCTGCTCTAGTTAGGATGGGATATGTACCCTGAAATTAATTTTCCTTTGCATAACAAGCTACACTTGAGTGGAAAGCAATATCAGAGAAAACAGGCTGCCTTTCCAATCCTCCAGCACATTCTTCTCCTCACAATCTTAAGACTCAGCTGCTGCGGAAAACGTTTGACTTTGGTCCTTGCTGACTCAATGAAGTGGCTGGTTGCATTCTTCAAATCTGCGCATGGGCTGAACATCTAATTATTTGGATAAAGCTGATTGGCCAAAACTGTTTTTCCCTGATCACCATACTCCTTTTTTGATCACGGGGGCAGCATCCATGTTTGAAGCAAGGAATATATACCCATGTTATTCACATATGATACTTCTTCTACAGATGTAATAACATGTTCCTTCTTCAACTCAGCTGAGAAAAATAGCTTCTGAAGTCTTTAAAATACTGTGGCTAGGAGCAAGTATAAGCAATAAGAAGCAACAACAATACTGCTGACAGCAAAAGAACAATCTTTTTCCTTTATACTGCACAGGTTCAGCAGCACAGAACAGGTTGCAGAGCTAACAAGCAAGCTTGTTCTAAGGATGCAACAGATGGTTCTATTAGCACCATCTTGTAACCTGAAAGCTGGCAGATAAACTGAGCTACCCTTATTACCAGTCCCTATTCTACCTGAATAAAAATCTAGCATGTAGTATTGTCCATACTAATGTAATGAGGGGCAGGTTAAGGAAAGTGAATAGTGAATTTTCCTGACTTCCTCTCTTCCAAAGTGTTACCTTTGAATAAGAAAAACCACAGAAACAACCACTAACTGTATTTTAATTGCTAGACATGATTTTCAAGAGAGGAAAAGGTGTACAGTAAGGTTAAGAGTAGAATAACAATTAGTGTAGCATTTTCTTTCTTGTTTTATTATTATGTTTCAGAATTATATACTGCATGAACATGCATTTAGTTTAAAGGTAAAAGTTTCCCCTGCCAGTCAGAGGCACATGGATACTGTTACCTTCCCACTGAAGGTGTACCTATTTGTCTACTTGCATTTTATATGCTTTCAAACTGCTAAGCAGACAAATAAGGAGCTCACCCTATCACATGGTGGCACTTGGATCTTCAACTCAAGCTGCTGACCTCCAGCCAACAAGCCCAGCATCTGAACTGCTCATGCCACCACATGCCCTTGGTCATTTACCTTGGTCTGTTCTAAATCCAAGTAGCTTTATTTGAATATTTTCAGTTCTAATGTCCTGAGAAAGGGAGAAAACCTTTTCTTTGTTTCCTTGCATGCCATGCATGATTTTAAAACCTTGAATATGTCACAATTAAGTGCCTCTTTTTTTCTAAGCCAATGTCCCAAATGTTCTAGCTTTTTTCATAAAGAAACCTTTACAATCTTTCTGGTTGTCCTCCTCTGCATCTTTTCCAATTCCATTCTAACCTTTCTATAGCAATGAGAACTATGCATAGAACCTCGGATGCAGACATGACATAAGCACCACAGTTCATTACAATTTTTAGCAGATTTATTTTCAGTTTCTTTACCCAAGCTTGAAACCCATATTTTTCAAAACCATCCCTGTTTGAGCTGACAGTGTCATTAGTCCTTCCATTATGGCTTCAAGATTTATTTCCTGGTTTAATTATAGATAGCCCAGTTGAAGTTGGGGTGAAAGTGCCTCAATGTACATCACTTTATACTTTGAAAGGCAGCTATTACATATAGGAAGTCAGTAATGACTATACAGGTTCATTCTACACAGAACATCAAAGGGCATGGAGCTATTGTATTACCTGAAGACAGAACATATGGATATGTTTATTGTTGTATGACTTTCTTATACCTAAAAGCCATAGATAAAGTGAGACAAACAAGGAGTACATGAATTTTCATGAATCTTCTTTAGAAGATCTGAATCCAAGCACATATTTTAATTGTATAATTCCTGAGTCATCACACATGCTTTGTAGTAGTGTGGTTTTCCTCTTTTACTTGGCAGAACAGGAAAATGTCCCCTCATGGTTGCTGGCAAGACAATAAAAACAATGTGACATATCTTTTATGGATTGCTGGGAACATTCTATGGATTTTTGGTTCTCTTCTATTCTCTGATGCTCAAATGTTACAAATTATTTCAATCTGTAATAGAAAACACAGTGCCATAGACATAAAAATGATGGGGTGAGCTCCCGTCACTTGCCTCAGCTTCTGCCCACCCAGCAGTTCAAAAGCACGTAACAACTGGCGAGTAGATA